>JABJVR010028273.1:0-23438 GCA_025773905.1 Chitala chitala
CTGGGATGGGCTCCAGGTTTCCCCACGACCCTCACCAGGAATAAGCGGTTAAGATAATGGATGGATGGATGGATGAAACAGTGACTGTGGTTAAAGCATGTTACTCGGTCCTTCTGTTTGTTAGTGTGGATCTTTTTAATAACCTGTGAGCCAGTGAAGGTCACAGTGATCTGGAAGCACCACTGGCCCCGGCTTCACCCTTGTGCAGCACGGTTACCTTTTGACTAACCGCCTTGACTTAGTTGTTCATCTGTTTTGTGAGGAATATTTATTGACGTCCGTTAGGAATACCTGAGGTTGGTTTAGGTTCCTCCCATGAGTTCCCATGTAAGATTATAAGGCCTAGACTCCCATTTTATAAAATGTGGTGCTGCGACATGGGTCCACTGGAGCAGGTGTGGATACACTGAGGGCCGCAGATACGAGGACGTGAGTGACCGATCACGTCCACAGTGTGCCTCTCTATGCTGCCTCCCTCTGGTCAGCTTAGTCACGCTTGCAAGTTGATAATGGTAAAGATCGCCTTGGTGTTCTGTAACTCGCTGCTCTTACAGTCATTCTCATCGAAAAGGGGGTTTTTGGCACTGTGCTGATTGCTAACTGACATCAATAAAATTCACTTTGACATCCAATAACAGTGAAGCGTCAGAATCTGCATAAATGGGTACATAGCTAACTGTCACTCGAGATATGACCAAGACGTAACAGTGCAGCAGACGTCACCCTGCCCAGACCAGGAACATGGGTCCTCACAGCCTGCACAGGGCTACCAGACAACAGTGTTAGTCCACTTAGCTAGACCTGAGTCCCTCAGATAGGGGGTAATGAGACCCTTATCCTGACTACTGGGGTATCTCACCATAGCACTTTCACACTCCACTCCACCAGTAGCCATACATTGTCTGGAATCCACTTCCTTAAAGAATGTAAAAAAGCAATGCAGAAATTATATTAGACATGATAACATACTTGTATCATGAATACATATTTAAAATTGCCATCTGGTGTTATTTTGAAACAGGCTTTGCTTTTGCTGAAATAAGTGGCTGAGGAGAAAAAAGGGAAAAAAGGATCAAAACAGAAGTGATTATTGACGTGGAATGAGGTTAGGATAATGTTACAGCAATGTTAGGATGATGTTAGAACAGGGTTAGGGTAATGTTAGAATAACGTTAGAACAAGGTTCTGATTTTTTTCTACTTATTTAAGTATGTATGAGGTTTAATGAAGTCGTAGTCGTAGTTGACTTAAGTAAGGCTTTCCTTAGACTGCAAAATGAAGCTGTTTTCATGTAAAAAATTTTTAAATTATCAAAAATAAGTGATTAAAAAAAGACTAAAGTGGTACGCTAAGAACTGCCATTGTTAAGTTAAGGCTGGAAAGGTTACCTGTGAACACAACAGTGAGTTGACAATACACTCCAAATGTATAGCATTTTAATAATGTTAAGAGCTTTGAGTAATTGTTTTGTTAATTTTGTTGCTGCTCAGGCGTCTTTGATGAACATACTGCCATTATACCAAGAGTGCTTCAGAACAGAACACTGTTATAAGTTAATGAAATTGCCACATGAGGGAAACAGTGATGATGTCTGAGGTGTCTGAGGAGTTCATAACTTCTTTGGGGTTTATAAATTTTGCAGTTCTTCCTTTAAATACTATTAATTTTCTTTCACCAGGCAACAAACCCTCTGATCAGCCACAAATAATAGTGTTGCTAACTTGACCCATTTCGAGCAGTAACGGTTTCGGAGACCTCAGATCCTTACTGCTATTTGTTGGTGTCACAACAATACTGATATTTCACGATGCCGTGGCTAACTAATAGAGAGGCACTGTGGGTTCTAGCTGGTCACTTGGCTAAACTAACCTGAAACTGACGGCCAGGTATATGTCAAGCACGACCACGGCAGATCCACGTGGTCTGATGTGATGGACCGTTTTCAGGGCAAAATGGGGGTTTGTCCGACTTCCAAAAGAGAAACACTCTAAGGTCTCGCCCAAGTATCCCCAAAGCCACATATTCTTTTATAAGCTTAAAACGCAAAGTGTAAAAGAGTGACACATAATTTCCATCTTCACACATAGTCCCTCAGTAAAGCCGTCGTTTGGGGAGCAGCAAGGATAACGAGGCGAAATAGTTGTAAAAAATAAATAAATAAAAATCAGCGGATATTAAAAATGGCTGGGAAGCAAGCATGGCCTGCGGCTGAATGTCGTGTGTGGAAATGGAGAATAGAGGCAGCTGTGTAACAGAATTATCGTTTGCAATGTGTCAAGAGAGAACGAGAGGGGGGTGGGGGGGCACACGATGAACGAAGTGTGCTGCCTCCATTAATCACTAGTGCTAATCGACTAATACGATTACAATACAGCCCTCTCGCAGCAACCAGCAGCCGAGGTTGTGCACAGCTACAGTGTTCATTTATATATATAGTACATGCTGTATATACATATAAATATATATATATATGTGCAAAATTCCTTAAAATTCCAAGAATGGAGAAGCCGTGTCATCTGGGTGTCTGGAGTTGGATTACAGTAAGGTGAGGCAGTGGCTTGAGAAAGGTGTAGAAGGCAAGTGGAGTCAGCGTGAAGTGATTTTAAACAAGTAACTCTTATAGAAATATTGCGGAGATGAAGAATCATTTTCAGTGAAAAACGAGAAGAATGGCTCAGGATGTTCGAGGGTGAATTCTCTTGTGTCGGAACGGGTAGCAGCTTTATGGATTCCGGTAATAAAAGGATAAATTGAAGGGAGTCAGGAACATTCATTTGTGTCATTTCAGGTCCCTGTTCCTATTTCTGAATTTGTGTGTGTCTGTGCCTGTCAGGAAAAAAAAAAGCTGTCAAAAGTTTGACTAACAGCATCAATAAAATCCTCATCTGTTTCTATGGAAACTCAGCGTGTCGAGTACGTTACAGTTTGCTACAGTGCCCAAGAACACAGAGGCACATGTGCACCTTGTTCTCAGAGGTGGCCTTCTTTTTTAATTTTGCAAGATTTTCAGAAGCATGACTTGGGAATTGGTTGCTGTTTTGTATTTACTTAGGGAAAGTGGAGCTATAGCCAGGTGATGGGTACAACATGAGCATTGTGTTCTGAAATCTAGTGGGGCATTAGCACTGGATGCAGTCCCCACCACAAGTACAAATTATACCCCTCCCCCCAAATCTGGCATGTGAAACTGAAACTTTTATGATTTTTAATAGGCTGAAACTGAAAGGCGTGGCTTTTGCTTCAACCGTAAATGCAGGTTTTCTGCTAAACTTAGCCTGTCACCCTGTAGGGCTTTAAATGATACATGCACATTGGTTTTTCCCATCAGCCTTTAAACAGGAGTGGAAAAATGTGCAGTTAGGAGACAAAGGAAGGTAGTGGGGTGTTCCTCTTCTCCGTCGGGTAGAGCTGGTTATTCCAGTGCTGCAGCCTGGGATCCTGCAACTTGTTCTGTCTTGTGCAACCTTTGCATTTCAAAACTACAATCCGATTGGAGTTTTTCTGCAAAACTGATCTTTTGCCCCATAAACAGCCACACAACCACTGGTGACATGTGCCTCGAGAAGTACTCTATTGCCACAGAGCGGTTCACAGTCGTTTCTGGGCCTAAAAGAAATTTTCACGTTGCCTCTGAGGCACGTTTATCATGCAGGGTCAGGTTTATGCCATTCTGTCTGTGTGGGCACTACACTTGCATGTAGCAGAAATCTAATCCTAGGACTGTGTGGACAAGAAGCTCTGCTTGAGTTGGTCTACATTTTTAACACTCTCTGGCTCTCACACCTCCCTGGAACTTGGTGTCAGACTAAGGTGCTTCGCTGAGCAGCTTTTGTGTACCTCATCAGACAACATCGGTGTAAGAGAAGTCCTGTCTTATTTTTGGTCAGCAGCTATTCTCTGTTGTCAGGGTGCTCGTTAACTGGAAATCTGACACTGCTTAGGACTGGCTGGCAGACCGGCCACCTGCTTGGCCATTATATCCACTGGGTAATTTTATATATCCCAGCACATCGACTGACAGATGTGGTTGGCACATCTGGGATTTCTTAAAGATCAATAAACGTTAATTAATCTAAACCAAATTGCTCCATTTTCCCCTTCTGATCCGAATGTAAGTATTGTGTGAGAGTGATTGCTAAGTCATCAACATGTTGTCCATAAGGGTAACACTTGGGATTTAAAGAAGTGGAAATTCACTGCTTCTCACAATGTTTTCGGTTTAACTGCATGCTTCTGGACTGAGGAAAAAGGGAGCTAAGCAATCACGGGATGTAATTAGTTTGTTTTTAGAGAAGTAGGACTGAAAAAGAATGGAAGGCTGCAACACCAGACATAAATATTCTGATGTATTTAAATACAGTTCTAAGAAATAATTCACCTCAGTGGTTGTATTCCACTTTGACCACGAGGGGGCACTGTAACTAAGCATTGTTTTTAAGGATTCATTATTATAGATTATCGCAAATTTGCCTAGCTATGTGTATAATAATAGTACTGGTTTGTAAAATATTGATAAATCCATTTCTTGGAACAAGCCTGTTTTTCCAGTTTTACAGAATGGAGGACATGCCTGTTTTATGACATATAGCAAAAACATGCATGCCTAGATATACTGTAGACATAAATTCAATAGAGTGTACTTTCATTTATATCACAGATTAATTTTTGTAAATCGGTTTTCAGTCACAATGTTTTTTTTTATTATTATTTGACGTTCCATTATTATCTGTGCGATCTGCTAGTGGACAGATCTCTGATACGGATCCTTAGCAGAAGCGACAGAGGACGATTTATTCCATCGGGTTCTGTCTTACGTGATGATGTCTCCATGGCAACGCTTAGTCCTGACCTTCAATCATCAGCAGAATCGTCCATCTGGCTGACGTTCCATTATTTGTTAATCATATCCTGTATGGACCCTTATAGTGGCGCTCTTTTCTAAATGACAGGAATGGCAACAAAGTCAAGGGACTGACAACACCTACAGAGTATGGATGTCTTTGTTCCATCTTGTAACATGTGCGATGGCTGTCCCTCTTCAGTACTCTGCATTTCAGTGTTGTGTTTGGTCTCTGCAGAGCAGTGTGCAAGAGCTCTCGGTACTTATGGCACGCTGAGCCGCAGCTCGTCAGCTCATATTGTCTGTGCTGGAATGTGGACTGCTGTCCTCCCTCCCGGTAAACTGAATGGATTCAGCATTCAAAGACATTACTGCAGGTATTCCAAGAAGGGCGAGAGACTTATCTTTCCATGAGATTCCTCACGCAAACAATGTAAGGATATGATCAGCTTTATGGTATCTTTGAGAAAAATGATGATGTAGTGATAATTATGATTAACAGTAGTAGTATCAGTAATCGTACTAGTGTCAATAACAGCATTAATAGTAGAAGTAGATCTGTAGTAGTAGCATCAACACAGACACCAGCAGTAACAGTAGTAGCATTAGCAGTAACAGTAGTAGTAGGAGTAGTAGCATTAGCAGTAACAGTAGTAGTAGCATCAGCAGTAACAGTAGTAGTAGTAGTAGTAGTAGTAGCATCAGCAGTAACAGTAGTAGTAGTAATAGTAGTAGTAGTACGATCAGCAGTAACAGTAGTAGTAGTAGTAGAATCAGCAGTAACAGTAGTAGTAGGAGTAGTAGCATTAGCAGTAACAGTAGTAGTAGCATTAGCAGTAACAGTAGTAGTAGCAGTAGCAGTAACAGTAATAGTAGTAGTAGCTTTGTTGTTGTTCTTGGAAACTGAAAAGATAACTCCAATGAAGTGTCAGAGCCGTGACTCAGAAAAAACACCAGCCACTTAATGTACCAGAGGGGAAAAGTAAGATTCAGTCAGGCAAACGTCATGAGCGATGAAATGGAGAACCTGAAAGACAGCTATGAACTCCTGTACAGATGACAGACAAGGAATTGTGAAGGAAAACTAAAGTGAAAGAGATGGAAACCTAAAGGGGAGTGTCAGAGGAAGGATGACATACACACATGTGGCTGAGCGCTGAGAGCCAGGAAGTGTCAGCAGCTGCTGGAGTTCATGACCTTGTGGGTTTCCCTCAAGGTCGTGGGAGACGATGGCCTTATTGCTACCCATTGACAGGTTGAGTAATTTTCTCCCCCTCCCTGCTAATCTCGTTATAGTCTTATACTTCTTCAAACATTTATAAACAATAGGTCTTTATTTTTACTTTTTGTTATTTATAAGCATTTTTCTTATATTTGCAGGGTCCTAATTAATCTCACACCACACCTGCTTTGAAGAATTTGTGACAATAAATCAAAATCTGATAATGTCTCTTAGTAATACATTTAAAATGTTATTCAGAAGTGAATAAGTGCATTCACATATTAAGTAAAATTTAACAAAAGATCGTCTTATGATAATGACTGCAAAAGTGTTTTTCTATTATTTCTGTACTGCAAGGTGCTAATTATTTTCACTGTAGTGGTGATAGTTGATGTGCAAAGAAGAGTTTACATCACAAAGGAATGTACTTTTTGTGTTAAAACCATCTTTAGTATGTCTGCACCTAGAGTTATTGCAAGTAAACTGTCACAGTACTGAACTGTGTAGGAAATTCAGATGTTAAATGCCACTGTTGGAAAACCCAGAAAATTCCTCCTGTACCTCAGGAAAATTAAGCTGAAAATTCCAATAACAGATGGAGTGCACCTCAGTTTTACCAAGGGGCAGGTGCTTTAGGACAAGGCTGCTGCTTTACTGTTATTGGTATGGCTGCACACTTCCTGAATTTTGCATTGCCAGGGTCATCCTATGATTCAGGATAAATTCCAGAACGGGCTTGTAACTGCTGGGGTTGTGATTCTGAGCTTTCCTCACCCAGAGGACACCCCAGAGATGCAAAACATGAAAAGGGAAGTGGAATTTTGGAACTCAAACTGGGTTACTCTAGGGCACAAAGCAGTGGTAGGTTCAAGTCTTTGCCACCTCAGCAGAATTTGGAATTTGTCAGCAAGCAGAGGGGATGGAATGGAGCAAATGGAAAGTGTCATTCTTACTAAATGCAGGAGAGGAAGCTGAATAACAGTAAAGGAAAATGTAGGAAATCTGAAGGACTCCTCTTTACCTTATCAGGATGCCTGACAGCAAAACAAGTTAAATAAGCAGAGCAAGTTTTAAGTGCTACTTAAGTTCTGAGAGGTTCTCTGTGCAAAAGCAGCTGCATTACCAGAATCTAGTCTTCACTGTTCTCGAGAGATTAAGAAATAAGCAGTAGAAGAAGGACTGTAACAGACTAAGTTTCTGACGACAAGAGAGGTCAAAACGTATTCAATTTTACATGTGACTGAACTTTAGGCTTTATAGGTGAACACAGAGGTGTAGTGGTAGCAGTGTTATCCTCTATGTAGGTATTTTAATATTTCCTAAAAACTAAAAACTGATTTTGAACTTCCAGATGTAACAATACCTCACTATGTTTGCAAACAAACTATTACTAGGTAGCTTTGAAAAATATTGAGAATTTAATTTATACAAAACATTGTTAGCTTGCATTATTATATACCAATGCAACTGCCAATTACTTTCCTTAACAGGCAAAGCTGTAAGTGGGGAATAGGCAAATGGGCCTTTTAAAATGTGATGACTGAAGTAATTTCCAGGTTCTGCATCGTATGTGACTGCGTGCGCTGGCTTACTGCATGCCAAGATGCTGACATGTTAATCTCCGCTGGGCGTCTGCGCTGAACCTCTTTCTCTTTTGTGTTGTGAGCCATGCAGCGTTGAGCTGGTGCCCTAGATGACAACTGTTCATTGGTGGGAGAGAAGAAGCTTCAGTATTATGGTCATCTGACAGCCTTGGCCATTTAAACAGCCCCCTGCCCCCCGAAACCTTGGTGGAGAAATGCAATAGTGCTACACAGCAGCACGACTCCTGTAAACTGATGGCGGCCTGTGATTCACTGCTCTTTTTGGGGGGGGTCAGTAATGGTACCGTGAATCAGTGACATACGTTATACATGTACAAATTTACGCTTACTTCTCCAGTAATCACCGTCTTATCTGCGGCAACAGGTTAAAGGGGGATGTGGCCGAACTCCAAATTTGACGATGTTAAAAAAAATGTTACAGCCCTGGCTGTCAGACAAAATTACCAAGAAGCAGCAACCCACGTTTGGAGAGGTTTGTATTTTGTCTGTTGGAAAGCCAATATACAAAACAAGTGCTTCAAAAAAATACTTTGGTTTTTGACGCCAGATAAAGCTTTGTTTTTTAAAAACCATTGCAGTGCCATCCCTGTGACCTATTAAATGATGTTGCCAGTTGCGAGAGAAGCCGTTATATAGGGATTTGTGAAGTGTTTTGTTTTTCACAGTGTTGGGTCCATGCACTTGATCACTTTTTTACAGGTCTGAGTTTTGCTTCTGTTACGTTGAAGCTATCTGTTTATTCACAGGGCTTTTAGCGCAATTCTCCGATAACAACACCACGGATTTTAACACATGCATTCAGTTACCACAGGGTGACTCAGTTTTTGCATTTGTGTCAATGTCAATCAGGTTCTCATGAGGCGTCCCTTTGACTTGCGCTTACAGATGAGGCTCGGGAAATAAACTGCGGCCTTCATGAGCTGCATTTAGTCACACAAGATGACAGCTGAACAGGGCTGAACAGCTGCTAGGCAGCTGGAGCCGTTTTCTGCCAAGCTGGGCAGTATTCCAGGGTGGAGTACGCCTCTCCTGGTGAGGCCGTCCATGCTGGTCTTTGCTGAATTTGGTCTCCTTTGGAGAGGTCCAGATAATTCCGCTGCATGTGCTGTGCCAGTGGCCAGTGGTTCTCTCTTTCTCTAAAAACTGATGCGTCCCATATACAAATAATGTTGCCTCCAAACTATTTCCTGATGTTTTATTCGCCTGTTGAAAGTGGAAACAAGAATTAAAATCAGCGTTTAACAGTTTAAATTTTATCAGACATTTGCTGTAAAATTTGAAATCAGTCTCAGTGACCAGGCAGCTCAATTGGTAGAACGTCAGGCTGGGATGCTGAAGTTTCCCAGTTTGAATCCCAGCCCAGCCACTTGGTGTGTCCGTGAGCAAGACACCCCGCGCTAGCTCATTGTTACATGCATATGAAATGTTGTAAGTCGCTTTGGATAAAAGCATCTGCTGACAAATTATCAGATCTCTGTGTTCTTAGTTAACAGGGCACCTTCTGTGGGTGTTACGGGAGATCTGTTTGACAGGTAAACAGATTAGTGCCTGGCATTGTGGTTTTTCAGTAGCAAATATGGCAGCTATTATTAAAGACACTTTTTCTGCATGCAAAATTATCAGTGCTATCAATGGGTAGGAAGTGGCAACCGGAACCATAAACGTTGCAGTGGTGAAGGTTCCTACACTGATGACCAGTCTTTATGAGGCAATAGACCATTTGGAGAAGAAACCCAGTTGAACACAGATAAAACATCCAAACAGTAGAGTGTTCGCAGCTGGATTCGGTCCTGCATCTCTGGATCTGTGAGAGATGTCTTCCCGCTTTGTTGCTACTCAAATGAAATCACCACACCAGTTTTTAATCACCTTAGATGGCTACAGATTTTGAAAAAGTTTTTGAAAAAGACTAAACTTGTCTTTATTTTACTCCACTCTGTCAGTCTGAGGTGAAAAAGGTGCCGTGGTATAGCATACAGCTCAAGTGCGCTCTGAGGGAACGTGAACCCAAGTCGAGCCTAAGTGGAAGTGATAGGAAGCCAAGTAAGAAGAAATGGCCCTCAGCTAGGTATGTCGGGAAGCAGCTCTGTGACTGGGTGTCTGGGAGTCCCGCTCTTGGCGGAGAGGAATTTAGTACGCAGAGATAAAACGGCTGCGTCCTGTCGTGACCAATCCAGCCTTGTGCCTCATCCTTCAGGGCCCTGCGCACACACTCGCAGATGCACGGCGACATGCGTGCACACACGCACGAGCCAGGCCCCAAACAGTGATAATCCCCTCTATCTGACATTCATTGTCTCTCCAGACAATGATATCCTGCACTTGACAGAACTCCCAAACGTCAGCCTGCTGACGAAACCAAGGGAAATATAAGTGTCTGGCTTCATCTCTCTGCAACCTGCTTTGACTGTGTAAAAAAAAAAAGTGATCAAGATCACTATACTTCTATTTCTGGTGTCACTGAGGCCATTTTCCCATCAGATGTATTCATTTTCAATTGCTAAGCCTCCCTGCTTATTTGTGTCAAAGCACTGAAGGCTGAGAGGTATCGGGATCAGGCTGAATTTCTATAGAGAAATACCCTGACGTGGAGGTTCAGGTACCCTGCTATGAGCGTTTTGTAACTTTCTCGGAAGGGTTTGAGCTTATCCCTCCAAGTCATCTCTCTCACGCTGTGCACAGAGCAGAGAGGCAGTGGGTACCCTTTTTTAAAAGTTACATCCATAACCATTCAGAGTTTTTGACATGCTGACCCGTGGGTTAGATCAACTGCCTCTCCCTGCTGGGCAGAGACTTGTGGGAAGAAAAGCACAGAGGCTCTGATCAAAACAGCCAAAGGTAAATCTGTAAATGAAAGACCCTTGGAGTTATGGCAAAATTCAAAGCCTGCAGACATGAGTCTTTGTGATGAACTGTGTTTTAGACTTCCAGGGTGAAATCCCGTAACAGGAGCACTTGTTTGTAACACTCATAGTCTGCATCAAGTAAATACCCAGGTATGTCCAAGTCTGGGTGTTAGTCAGCACAGGGTGTTTCAGCAGAATTTCGACTGGAGTAAAATTTTAAAACAAGTTGCATCAATTTAGATGAAAACATCTGCCAGGCTGGAAATCTGATTAAAAAGTCTGAGGCTGTATGCGGCAGCAAATGTGACCACACACACAAGCAGTGGCACAGACACACATGTGAGCCAGGCTGCAGCTCTGCACATGGGAACAAGGGGAAAACATGTGGAACGGGTTCATGACTTCCCTTGGTGGCGCTAAGTACGTTAACGGCCGTGTTTGTTCCCCTTGTTCTTCCGGGCGACCTCCTCCCCTCCTGGGAGGAATTGCACATCTGGCTGCTTCAGCTGAGCTCAAGATGCAGGGGGATAGGAGGAGGGCAATTTGGCAAAGGAGTGGGTGGACTCCTACCTCATCACCTGCACAGGAGCTTAGACAAATTTACCTGCACCACATCAACAGAGTGAGTCTGACAGAAAAATATTCCTTCCCTCTTCCTGACAAGGTTATGGATATCAAGCAAGTTGTAATATACACAGGGATAACTTAATATGGACACCAAAGGTCTAATGTAGTTTAAAAAAAAAATCCATTCAAAGTGACTTAGGAGATGAGCGATAGCAGAATGTAATATTCTGTACTTGAGTTGGAGGTAAATCGAAAAAACTATTTTACAGTAGACGAGTTGTGGAAAGAAATCTTTTAAAGCTGCGGTTGACTTGTGGTAATAAATCCGCTGTCTTGAAGATGTGAGAAGTCTCAGTGTCCAGCTTCAGGTAGAATGAAACGACCTCCACCTGTTCTTGAACTGCTCATCAATGAACTGAAGGAGTTGAGTGGAGACCCACAGTGCAGGAGTGCTGGAGCTCATTATGTATTGTGGAGCCAAAGTAAACATGCATAATGTTGGACCTTATGCACTGATTTAGTTCCTGTCACTTAGTGAGAGCCCACTTTAAAAGGGCTCCTCATTTCCTGCCGTATTTGAATGGACGTGTTTTTTCGAGTGTTAAGCATTGGATTATTTAGGAGTTCCCTTCCTTTTTGTGGCTTCTTTAGACCCCCCATCTCCGACCCCTAGCAAAATCTTGTTTCACACCCACTCCATTTCCTGTAACCGCTCTCTGTCATCTACTGGAGGGGCCCCTGCTGGGCTCCATAAGGGGCCACGTGTGGAGTTGATTCGGGCTCAGAGCTGAGCCTCAGAGCTGTGAAGGCAGGAGGAGTTCTGGCGCCCGGCCTTCTCTGAGGAGGTTTCTCCCTTGCATGCGCCGCTTCCTGCCTGTGTGCCCCATGTCCTTTATGTGGCCACATTGTTTTGTCATCAGGTCAACCGCCAACATTCTGTGCCCTTCCCTCACAAGATGCCACCTCGCCTATCCTCCCACCTCACGCCTGGCTGCTTGCACATAGCTCGGCTTCAGGCTCTGTATATTTGCCTTTGAAAGAAAATGTTTTATTTTGTTTCACTTCTTACCCCCCCCCCGCTGCTTCCTCAGCTCGGCGGCTGCTGTGGGGCTGGGACTGTCAGCTCGTGGCTTTGTGGTGGATCAAAGCCGCTCTGATCTGCAGGAGAGCGCGCACGTTGCCATCAAACACTCTCGGTTGCTTTTCTCTCCATTTGTTTATCTGCTGTTCATCCAACTAATCACTGCAGCTGGAGCTGGAGGTTTGGGGGGGTCTGCACAGTGCCTTAAATGTACACAAGTAAGGGGGACATTATGACGTGTGGAAAAAACTAACAGGGAGGGGGTTATTGGTAAAACGTATGCTTTTCTGGGGTTTAGTCAGTGCAATATCCACTGTAATGGATCATCAGGCACTGTGAATTTTTGATGCACTGCTAACACTGCTGATCCACTGGCTTCTGAAGAGACATGAGCTACATTACCTAGTGAATGGATCTACCTCAGGCAGCCCATGTCTCAAAGCATAACCTAGTGACAAGCGGTTACCTCAGACGAACAAGGCAGAGGGCATTTCCTCATATGCTCAGAAGGTCAAAACAGTGTTAGCCTTCATATTGAGGCCTTCATGTTGAGCAGTGCTGGCGGCAGAAATTATGCTCTGGACCCGCAAAGTTGTCTTTCCATGTCAGTCACTGTCTGGTTTAACTTAATTGCCTCAGCGGAGTAACCAATGAAAAGAAGGAAGTCTGGGGTAGTGCTATCCTGTGTGGACCCAGAAGAAGACCTGTCATCAGTACCTAGCAAGAATTAGCATCTCACAAATGAGAATTTAACAGGTGTCACTATCTAGCATGTACATTTATCTATACCTTTGTTTAAATTGACCTTTGACCTTACAGAATGACCTTCCGACCTTTACATTCGGAAGAGTGTGGCATTTAAGCCACAAAAAAGGAGGGACCAAAAGACACGTCACACACAGCTGTTAACTAGCGGCAGTTTGAGATGAAAGGGAGTTCGTAAACGACAGAAGGCGCACAGACTCTGACTAAAGGGAGTGCTCCAGTCTGAGGGCACTGCCTCAGTAACATCTGTTTCAGGCTCCTGGAAAGGTATTGAGTCTTTCAAATTAGGTAATTAATTAGGCCAATTAAGTGATTTAGAGGACAGATGGACTGAAATCCAGGCGTTCACAAAGCCCTAGAGGGACGCTGTTGATTAGAACTAATTTAGTTTTGTTGAGATGCTGCCTGTAAAATGTGTTGGCGTTGCCCCCGTGTGTTCAAAGCTGGAAGTGCAAACAGTGCTCTTAGCTTAACTTCATGCAAAATTGCTGTTTTGTAAGATTATGCTGGGGGAGCTTAAATGCACATTTGCTAAAGCAAAAAATATTGTCACCAAGCAGTTTAACTGTACATGAGAAAACGAGAGAGGTGAGAGAAACAGCAGTTTTTTTCAAAAACATTTTCATTCACACTTTTTTACAGTCTTCATATATTCATCTGTATATATACATAATTCATAAAGTATATTGTGTCTTATATGTATATGTATTGTGATATGGACGAATCAGAAGCAGGTGCGGCATAGAAGAGGAGTTCTGGAGACATTAAACTGTTACAATACATCACAATGCAGGTTTAGTGACACATTTATCCAATCCTATTATGCCAGTCTTAGCTGTTATGGCTGTATACTTGATGTTAGTGCAATGTAAAGAACCCTGATAAATAAGTTCATTACATTTCTAAATCACTCTTTCACATTCTGAAGAACGGAAATGGCTGTATTCCACATTCCTTCCTTCCTGCCATCTCTCTTGTTTTTTGCTGTTGTTGCTTTCTGTTAAGCATGTTGGCAGTAAAAGGTTAGTAACTTACAGAGACACGTTGTTTATTACCAGGACAGACTACTGTTCATGCATTTCATATATATTTAAAACCATATGTAATGTCGGCTCCAATTTTCTTCTAGAACTGAAATTCATTTTAAAACTGTTGATTTCATTTTATTGTTATTTTTGCTCTAGGACTAAAGCAGAAGCACAAATGAAAGTCCTGTGTTGGTGGAGGGGCTTTTCTGTAGGGGAAGTCATTGTCCCACATGACTAGACAAGAGACGATGATGTCCCTATGTGTCCTGTTCTCTCAGGTGTTCTAGTCCAGGGTGTATATGTTTTCCTCCACAGGCCTTCTGATCTGGACCTCCAGTCTTCGCAGGTTTCTGGTGTGGACACAAACAGCCACACTGTCATCCCTGAGCATGCTGACTTCCTGCCAGGGATTCATGGCAGTCCAGTCAGCTGTGGAAAGTGGCAGCATGAAACCTTACCCTCCCCTGGGAAAGCTTCTTCTGTGAACCTTTTCTGGGTGAAAGATCAGAAGGTGCGTCATTAGTTACAGTAACACAGCACTGTGGGTAGGCTGGTGTAGGCAGTAGTTCTTAAGCAGACACCTGTTCTGTTACATGGGTGGGTCAATGGGCAGCTGAGGATTCACTGCGGTAATTAGGTAGGTATTATGGCTCAGTCCAAAGTAGTGTTTATGGTACTGAAGTGGCAGCTATGCTTCCAGTGTTGATGAGTGAAAACACAGCATCCAGTCCCTTGTGGCAGTGATGATGGAGAAGGGGGATGACAGTGAGACACAATGCAATGACAACAAGTGTCCTGTTAGCAGTGGTGACGGGAGGTGGAGCTGCACCTACGTCTTAGCCCTATCATGACGATCGGGCTGAGCAGCAACAGGCCGAGAAAGAGGATGAGAAGAAGGCAGATCAGAGGGACGCTGACCTGGAACGGCACATTCAGCAACAGATCAGCACCAGGAGGCAGGAGGAGGACAGATGAAGGCCATACTGACAGCTGGCTAGACAAACTAGCCATGGTCACGAGCATGCTGGGATACATCTTGCCTTCCGTACTCACAGTGCTTCCAGTCAATGCTGGACTGGGGCTCCCAGTTAAAGTTTCTGTCCCTAGTAGAGTTGAGGAACCCACCTCAGGAGACCTGTCTGCATGGAGACACTGCTTAAATGGGGGGGGGGGGGGCATACAGTCTCCACTGTGCTGGGTCTGCAGTTGAGCTCCCTGTTTGACTTACAGCAATTCAGCAGTGGAAAATACTGGAGGTGTTGCAGCATGTCATTGTACCAGTGATAACCTTGTTAGGCCCCTCCCCTCATAGAAGCTGTAGCATCACAAGGCCTGAATAAATGTTTACACAGCAAGGCTGAAGGAGAAGTAATCCCCATAACTGGAAGTGTTCTCTCATGGGTCAGTTCTGGAAAAGTTCATTCTCATTTTCAGAATGGTCCATGTGGAGATCAGCAGGAAAGCACTCCAAAGCAAGGAGTGTTTGTGCAACACTTTCTTCAAGAGTTTTACTTCCTCATTCCCAAACACTTGGAACCTTTTTAATCTACTCATTATTTCACTTGTTTTCTTCATTCTGTGTTCAGCATACTATTACATATTAGTTCAGGCACAAACAAAAAAACGTTTTCTAATTGTATCTGCCTTGTTTTTATAGGACTTTCAACCTTTAGATGCTAAAGAACATCACAGCACTAAATGTCCTAACTTGTATCAGTTGCACAAAAATATTCAATGAAGTCACATGTTTTTGTCATTCAAGAACAGCAAGCCTAGGTGCTGTTAAGTTAGCAGACTGTGCGTTTTTTCTCACCTGTGGTGTGCTGTGACTCTTTGTCAGTGTGAGAGTACGTCGCCGTGGGAACCACAGGCACTGCTGGATATGAAATCAAAACTCCGAGGTCAGGTAAACAGACGACCTGAAGCTAACTGTGGACACCTGGAGAAGCTGTGCTCCTGTCCTTCTCTCATAAACGGTACACCTGGCGTTAAGGAGATGTCTTATATTAAGAATGTTCTCTATTGGTTTAGCTGTCCAGCCTTTTAAAGAGTGGTTCCAGTATCTCCTTCTGTGTGATTTATTACACCTGCCATGTTTCTGAAGTTTTTTTTTCCTGTAATGAACTTATTTAAACATTACCAGGTTATAGTAGTTTTCTCTGCAGCTTTAGCTATTCTGTCATCCGTGATTTATGTAAGTGTAATACAAAATTTCAGCAGATGACTGAATTTACTAAATTAATTTCTGCTGACTTTCTCAAGAACACCTTATAAGACATTAGCTCCCCACACTTCATTTATAACATTGACAGAAAGCATGTTCAGTTTTAGCGCTAGAAATTTGATGTTTTGTAACATCTAAATGTATGAAAAAGAACAAAAATCATCAAAAGTCAAGGAAGCTGAAGATCACTTCAGTGAACCACAGTAAATTATGGAGTTTAAGAAAATTACCACAAGGTAATGCATTCTTAGCATATGTAAATGTATCATTATACAATAAATTTGATTTGCAATACAACTAACGAATTCCCATCTATGTGTGCATAACATAAAAGGAAGAGAAAGATCACTAGCCTTCTGTCACGTGTACAGTGTGAAATACTTTCTTGTCATTGAAGTAGCCGCGGATGTCCACTCTGCAGCAGTACGGCCCGTGGTCCGCGAGGCTCACGTTTGAAATGGTAAGGTCTGCATGGCCGAAATGCAGGTCTCCAGGAAGCCGGTACTTTTCCGACACTTTGAAGAGCACGCGGCTGCCATCTGTTTGGACAAGCGTGTCGGAGCACCAGAGAGTGCCGCATCCGCGGCCCCAGCAAACGCCGCTCAATCCGTAGCGCTTAGCTGAGTAGCGGCAGGACAAAACAACCTGGTCTCCCTCTGTCACCTTGTGGGCCAGTACTGAGGACCTCGCCGTCACTGGTGAAGAAGAAGGGAAACGCAATGTTTTACTGAATGTCGACATGCAGAATGTTCATTCATTTTATTATTTCATTGATTTTTCCATATCACTTATTCTACACAGGGTCACGGGGGAGCCTGGAGCCTGCAACTTGGGTCTTCACAAAATGGAGGTGAACATCAGCCCTGAAGTTCTATCAGTCAACTCATTGACATGATTAACAGTGACAGTGGTAGCGCTCAGATTGAAAGTAGCAGCATGGTTGTCTTTGCTGCCACAAGTCCAGAACAGCTACGTGACGCGTTGACACCTGCCAGCTCTCACTGACCCGTGTGGCTATGAGGTGTGAACACGTCCATCTGTCGTGATGTGATATTAAGAGTCACGCCAAAGTGTACTAATATAATGTCAATACAATTAGTAGCAGTCATACCACTTGTAGCCTTTTGTAGCCTCCTTGTAGCATTTTGTGGTTTTTAGTACTTTATCCAATTTGCAAGAGAAGGGGATACAGTCGTGGTGTTATTCTCTCAAAGCAGAACATGACCTCCAAAAACAGCAATGAACCTGAAGTTTTTGGGTTCTGTGGTTATTGTTAATATTTTAAGCAGGCATTTCAGTGGATAAACCCAGAAATTTCATAAAAACGTATACACTATTCAAGAAGTAGAGAAAGCTGATATGGTAAGATATATTTTTTGTGGCACTCTTACCTGAGATAGTGATGGTGAAGACCAAATGCAGTCGAAGTGGCAGAGCAGTAAATTCCATCCTCTGGGGTCTTGGAGTTGGGTCAGTGGCAGAGCTATATTTGACTAGATTTACTGTTCAAACTGCCAGAACTTTGTAATCCTGAATAGGTGGTTGTGTTCCAACACATCTGGTTGTGACATCTCCACCCAGGACAGCCAAAGCCTGTTTAACTATGACAAATCTCACCCCAAGAGAAAAGGGTGTTTATTTCTCAGAGATGAGTGGGGCTTCTTGTGTTAACTGATATACTGAATGATCCAGAGAGCTTTTGTAGGCATAGAAAAACAGTGTCCTCATTGTTGGTTGTGTGAAACTTATTATGTCGATAGTCTTCAATTACCCAGTGCATGACTTATCAGTCTATAACATTACTGTGTATTTCTTTATGAAGTTGTTTTTGGTAGTGACATCCTAGCATTGCCCTTTGGTGAATCCTGTTTGGTTTTTACATGGGTTTGCATGTTGAAAAGTGAAAGTAAAGAGAAAACAGCAGCAAGTTAAGTTGGCGTCTTCAAAATCCATTCATCTGCTATCAGGAGTGATAAGCAAGTCAGTCAACAAAGCAACTGGGTGAACTACCATGATTGCAGTTCTCTTCATGTCCTACGCTTTTCAGGAGCAGTGCCGCCGTGCAAGGCATGGGTCTTGAGGAAGCAGCTTCCATCTTAAATGCAATATGTGGTGCCCCACACGTCCTCATGTCTGGGGGCATCCAGGCACGTTTGTGATGTATGTTTCAACTGAACATATGGAAGATGCAGGGAAGATGAGGAAGTGATAGTAATTGTCTCAATGCTTGAAATATGACCTCCTCCCCTAGCTCATTAGAGAATATTTCAGGCTCTTTTGTTTGACTGAGGTCAGGTTAGGGTTGAGGCACTATTTGTAAATACTTGAGATATCTGGGGCAATATCCTGCCAAACCCAGAACAACATTTACATTGTGAGTGTAAAAGGTCAACTAGTGTGTGCCCTGCAGTGGATTGGCACCCCACCCAGGACGTCCTCTACTTTTTGCCTCCTAGGATGAGCTTCAGGCTTCCTGTGACCCGGAATTGGATAAGGCATTATGGTGAATGAGTGTGAGTGAGAGAGTGAGATCAGATAGTGTTTTCTTGCCCTTTGTCTCTTTCTGGTTTGTCTTTGTTGGTGTATGTCAAGGACTGGCATTTTTTGATTTTGATGGGTCATTCTTCCATAATGTTGCTGAACCTGGCAGATTTTAGTATTGGACACCCTTTGAACTGTTTTCACACATGGCTGGCCTCTTAATTAGCTAGACCTACATTTCTAAGAACTGTACAAGGTCCCTGATGTTTTGCATGATCTCTAGGACTGGACTTTCTTCAGCTGATAAAAATGTTTTTCCTTGTTTAATGCTTGCATACTTTGACAATGTTAGCTTGTGGTTCATACTCCTGTATCAACTATGTGCTACATGATGTTGCCAATGGCTGTCCCACACATACAACAAATCTCAGCAGTCCCTGTGTGTGCTACAGGGGTCTTCATGTTTCATGAATTTCTTCTGCTTGTAGCAGTCCATAGGAGTCCCTCTTAGGGTGAGTATGTCATAAAGTTGGTTCTATGAGTGTGGCATGAAGTATGGTGGCCTCAACTCGATTTTTGTGATGATCCCAGTATATTGCATTGTTTTCTCTGACTGGCTCCCTGTGATCAGCTGGGCTATAAGGAATCTGTTTTGGGACAGTCTACTGATAGTTTAGATTTGAAGTATGGCTGAACACTGCTAAGATTATTTTGTCTACCTGTGTTGGTGTTCACTAATCATGAAATGGCAGGAAATGACCTCAATCCTGTCATAGACAAAGGACTATGAAACCCTGCACATTTTCTATTGAGTCCAAAATTCCTAAAATAGATTTCCTGCTAATCTGATACAAACCACTTCCTTGAGCTGACAGAGTAGAAGTGCATGTAGACATATATGTCTTTTTCTTTGCAATGTAGTAAAGCTGTGTGTATGTTTAGCTGTGGGCTACACACATCTGTGTTCATGCTTGACATTGTGGGGTAATCATTGTGTCAGATAAAGAAGGACTTTGCTGAAATGATTGGCTGATTCTCCTACTCTGTATCCACACCCTGCAGGTGACAGCAGAAACAGTTTCATTTTTTGTGTTTTGAGACTACCATGCTCTTGGGTTCTCCCTGAGTGTTCCTCTGCACAGAACGTGAAAAAAAAACTGCTTCTCTTGAATGTTTAAAAAAGCTAGCTAGCTAAATCTTATAATCGTTAAGATACAGTGTATGTGAAAGTCAGCAGTTTGCTATAGGCCAGTAAAATTATAATCAAACCGTGAAAAGCTATCTTGGTTAGATTAGTTTTTAATTAACTTTAATGAAGGATTCATACATACATTCCTCATGTGAATTGTCTGATAATTAACTGGAAATAAACTGAAAAACTGAGCTTGGTGACGCTAATGCCCTGGTGTGTCCCAAATGTAAAATAAAAGGGTACCAGGCAGACAGGAGACAGGTCGATCTGAGGAATTATTTGTTAATCTGAAATAATGCCAGCCTGAAAGAAAGCACCAACTACAGCACAATATGAGAATGTTGATGTACAGCAATGTACTGTGTCTTGTATGTCAATTATATGTAAGGCAGTATTTCCACTTTGAACCTGCCTCTGTGGTAAGTGGGTGTCCTCAGCTTTTTAGTATAGATCACAAATGCTGATGCAGTCTAAGTCTAACAGAAAACAATAATCCACATATGGTAACAGGTCAGCTATATTCATGTTATCATAATATCTACATGGGATGTTGTGCTGAGAAAATCTTTGAATCGAAGATCACACTTAACCAAAGATTTCTAACACTACATCACGTAAAGACGTTGTAAATATACTCACTGCATCTTTTACTCTAAGTGATGAGATAATTCAGCATACAGTGACATAAAAAAACATGTATTCACTTTAAATATGTCTCACCTTTTAAATGTAAGTAAAGGCTTTCTGTTTATTTTAACTTTACCCTTTTCAGATAATGAGGGGAACAAAATGATCAGCTTCAAAATGAGATTTAATAAAAGTCAAAGTTCATTATGTTATATTGCTTTCACATAAAAGAAGAACTACTGTCTGATGAAATACAAGACAGCTACAAGACATGTTGACAACTCATCTGACAACAGCAGACTACACGTAGCCAAACAGTCATTTAGAATCAACTGTTTAAAACCTCCTGTGTGGATTAAATTCTTCCCTTGGCAGTATGATATGTGTCGCGGCTGTGGCGGGCCCTTTCAGGTGTCACAGGTGTTCCATTGCCATGCCGGCCTTGACCACGGAAGGGGTTTTCACGCTTTCTCACAGTCTTCTGTGCTCAATGTCTGTTAGCTGACTGTGGAAGCAAAATTCTCCTTCACTGACCTCGTCAATGCTTACACACAACCGTCATCCTCAGAGCAATATTGCATGTAGGGCGTTCTGTCGGTTGCTTTAAAAAGGGAAAAATGCAGAGGTAGGCATCCCCTTCGGGCATGTGCGAAGCTGCGAGAGCACTTGGTGTAAATGTTTCACCATGGAACGGACCAGCGTTATAAGTATGTGCTCATTCAAAACATTTGTATAAAATGTAAATTCAGCAAATTTTGTCACAAGACAACTGTGAGAGACTTTCACTTTTTCTGGGTTATGGTACGTACTGGATGTGCACTTACTGGATGGTCAGAGTACCTGATGCCTTCAGCTTCCCTTCAAAAGAGAAATGGAGACAGAAATTAGAAAAAACTGAACCACTGAGTTTTACACAATATGCTGACAAGATGGTCAGAGATTACACATTCAGCAACCAAGGAAGGTTATGATATGGAAGTTCACTAAGGATAATAACCTTGCACTTCATATTTCCATTTGAAATTACTGAAATTGAATGTTTCATAGAAGGTTACTATAGGAAGAATACTGAATTGTTAAAAATTATCATAGCTAATTTTACATTCTACAGGTCTGTGTAGATATACTATGTACATTATAAAACGTAGAAAACAGGAACATAGATCACCTGCATCAGAAATTACAGTCATTAATATTCATTTCAATTCGTAGTGTCCACATATCAACAACTAAAACATCATTGCAAGGTTTTTGAGACATTTATTAAGACAATGTTCAGTGTAAAAAAAGAAAAAAACAGGTGAATTTTTGAACACTTACGCCTCAAGATCACAATCCCCACCACTAGAAGCAACAGTGCCACTGGTACTACAATCCAAACAGCTAGGAGTTCTGGTTCCTGAAAGGCACACATACTCACATGTGAATTATTTACATTTTATTTATTTAGCGGACGCCTATGTCCAAAGCGACTTACAAGGATAATAGTACACGTGCATGTCACTATTTATCTCTTGTACAACAATGTTTTTTATGGTTTCAGCTTTAATACATTTTTCCTACTCATACTCACTTCTGTGCTTCCAACAGGAGCACCTGAATGACCTTGAGAAGATGAACCCTTAGGAGCTATGGAATATATTAAAAAAGACATATGCAGTATATACAGATAAACTTAATTGAGTTTAACTTTGAAATGAATGCAGTATCTGAAGCTGCCCTGTGGGCCTTACTGTGGGTCTGACTTCCTTTAGCAGTCAGTGACTTTGTGTTCTCTGGATGCGGTTGGTCCTTTTCCTGCAGACCTGAGATGAAATTTCAGCAGTGCACATGTAAACAAACGAACATCCTGTACTCTAGATTTCTAAGGAGGACATTGTGGGTAGGAGCGAGAATAGAAGAACAGTGTGATGAATTTCGGTGTTGCTACACTTTGATTGTTCAGTAGCATTAAAGTGTATATAACAGCTAGGCAGAAAATTAAGGCATGCTTTTCATTGTTAGAAAAGAAAGTGAATGATAATTCAATCTTCCTGAAAATGTAAGTTGTGTTGGTGCTTATTGGTGATCATGTTGCATCCTGAATAACACTCTGTTATCAGACATGGAGACATAATGACCAGATAATGACAAGGTACAGTGATGACAGTTCACAGGTGGCCACTGTGTGTTAGGTTACATTTACTCTAGGTTGTTCTGACATATTTTTCATTACATGGGTTTAAGTCACAATGTCTTAGAGTGCAAAAAGTATCATCATCACCATCATTATTATTGTTGTTTTGTTGTCTTTTTCAGGTAAAGGAACTGGAGAACTGAGAACTAAATGCAGGTAGCCCCTGACTTATGATGGAGATGCGTTCCAAAGACCCCATCATCACTTGAAAACGTCGTAAATCGAGACTTTGCCAAAACACTAAACACACGGGAAAAAAATAAGCGCTCTAACACCGAGATACCTGAACTCTGTCGATCGCTGGCGAGAATAAGGCATCTCAGAAGGCAGGAGATGCGTACATCCCGGCAGCATCCCAACGTATCATACTGCATTTGCCTGCTTTGCGAAAACTTTAACAATTTTGCATTTTTGTTGTTTCGGTATCATCATCATAAGATCGAAAAATCGTAAGTGGAACCATCGTAACTCGTGGACCATCTGTATTTGTAAATTTTTACTTTTATTCTTCACGTATGTTTTAGTCTTCAATAAATATTTGTTCAGGATTTATGGTTTTTCTTGTTTTATTATGGACTGAAAAGGTACAACCTCATGAGACATTGATGTAATATTTTGAAAAACAACCTGTGAAAAGTACAGTATTGGTGTTGTACCCTTTGTAGCTGCTGCTGCTGCTGCTGTTGTTGTTGTTGTTGGAGCTGCTGCTGTTGTTGTTGTTGGAGCTGCTGTTGTTGTTGTTGTTGGAGCTGCTGTTGTTGTTGTTGTTGGAGCTGCTGTTGTTG
>JABJVR010028273.1:23538-35690 GCA_025773905.1 Chitala chitala
TGTTGTTGGAGCTGCTGTTGTTGTTGTTGTTGGAGCTGCTGTTGTTGTTGTTGTTGGAGCTGCTGTTGTTGTTGTTGGAGCTGCTGTTGTTGTTACAGATACTGCAAGACACAAAACGCTGTTACCCTTTTGGAAGGATGTGTCATTAGAATCATTAAATATGAACTTAGATTCAGAGTGAAGTTGCAGATAAAGACAGGACAATGTCACATTATTTGCTGAAGATACAGAAGAAATGAAAGCAAACACCGTGTAACTTACTTTTTTCAATGATCACAGTAAACCTGAATTTTACAGAACTGGTATGTCCTAGTGGCTTCAAAAAGCATTCAAACATCCCTGAGTCTTTCTCAGTAGCATTTACTATGGTCAAGGATATGTTACCGTCTCCCACTACGCCTAGGAGCTGGTATTTGCAAACTTGTCTTTTAGTCAATTTGTGACCCTTGGTTTGAACAATTTTTTTATAAGAGCTGAATGGTGAAGCCTCTTTTTTGAACCAGGTGCCTCGCAGAAGCCCGGGGAGAGTGCTGTTGAATTTGCACGGTAGGGTGACATCATTGCCTGGAGTTTCGTAGACTGTCCATGATGAGCAGCTGCTGACTGTGGAGAGACAGAGAGGATCAGCATCACCTGTGCTTCCTGGCCATTTTTACACTAATGATATAATTAGGCGTGGGCAATATGGCAAAAATATAACATCAGGTTTTTTTGGTTAGAATCACAATGCACAATATAAATCACAACTTCTTGGTTTGTGTAACGTTCAGAGAACAGAGGCACAGAGATGAAGGTAGCATCTAATGTGCGAAGGGGATTTAATGCAATGAACAGGATACTGGTACATCAATCCAAGAAAACAGATATAATAAGGCCAACAGCTCTACAGCAAATACAAGCATCAACTTCATACATTCAACAACTGACAGGGTACTCAAACAAAAGGGAGGTATACATAGGAACCAACACCCTAGAACACATGCAGGGAGTAACAAGACAATTACGCAGGGCTGGAAACACATAATGAAGACTAATCAGGCAGGGAAGAAGGGAAGGAACGGTGACACCTGGTGGACACGGGGATTATAGCAGGTAGGACATGACAGTACCCCCCCCACAGCCAAGGCTGCTCCTGAGACCATACAGGAGATAAGCCCAAGGAGAAGGAGGGCAAATCGAAAGAAAATTGAGAAAACTGAGAGAAAGGACCAAAAGACAAAGAACCATGAACAAGACAGGCATCAAACAATGAAGACAAATTCCGGAGTTGGCCCAGGGCAAAGGCAATGATGATGATGGAGGGGCCAGGATCTGGAAGGGGAGACACAGGAGGCAGGGACAGACCAGGACGCCAAGGAGGACCAAATGGAGGGCAGACACCAGGGACAGGACCTAGAAGGGAAGGAAAGGCACCAGGGGCAGACAAACGAGATGGAATGGCCTGAGGAGGGACCGATGGGCAAGGGGGTGCACCAGAGGGACAGACGAAGGCATGGGATGAATCGTGGGCAGCCCCAGCAGACCAGGTGGAGCGACCACCGGAGCAGACAGAGCGACATGAGGAGGACAAAGGACGAGGACCGAGGGGGCCACAAGGGCGACCGAGGATGAGGTGAGGGCGACAGGAGGGCGAGGGAGGACGAGGGGGACAAGCAACTATGAGGGGGCAAGGGAGCACAAAGCACGGGGAAGGGAGCTGCAGGCGGAGGACCTCCAGTGGAGTGCGGAGGAGGTCCAGAGGAGTGCGCCAGAGCCCAAGTTGAGGACGAGGGAGCCCGACTGGCACACGGAGGAGACCGAGCAGAGAATGAGGGAGACTAAGGGGGACATGAGAGAAACGGAACTGAGGACAAGTAAGGATGACGGGAGCATGACTGAGGCAGAGGGAACAGTGGGTTCCCTCACAAATGGGTAGAGGACCATGGGAGGGAGGCTGGGGGCTGGAGTTGGGAAGCAGCCACGAACCCGCGCTATGCGACAACATGCACGCAAAACACACTGGGGAGGAGACTGGGGGGGGGCAGGGGAGGGAACACGGACAGGTGCGACAAGGGGTCTAGACAGGGTCAGCGACAGGGCACACAGGACTTGTGGTTCGGTAAACCCATCTGCAACTGAGGGGGGAACCATTAGAGTGCTCTGGAGGCACTGGCTACTTTACACCCTGCAGTGTATCTCAGTCCGGCCTTCCACACTGCTCAGGGGGCCTAAGTTGTCCCTTTCAGGACTTTGCATCAAATCCACCCTTTCAGAGGATTGTGGAAGACTAACTCTCTCACCAATAGGGCCTTTAGGACCACTGGGGGCATCCACTAGCCCATCCACAGTGGTCTGGGTCTTTGAAAGGCAGTGCATGCTGGTCTGGGTCCCCTCAGAACCCTGAAGACCAATCTGGGTACTACCTGAACCCAGAATGCCACCTAGAGGAGGTGGCCCCACAACTAAGGTAACAGGTGTCCCCAGGGGAGGTGTCTGCGTGCACCAGCTGACTTGAGAAAGCGCTGAAATCTGGCAGTACCGAGCCTTGCACACAGGTCCCCAGGGTGTTTGGCTGCCAATGGAGGAAACAGAGACCGGAGACGACATTGTCTGAGTTGGTGTCTCTTGTCCCCTTTTCAGGTACACTTGGAGGACTATATCTGAGCATTCTGGTGCCACCTGTATAGAGACATCCTCCTGACCAAACTCAGTGTCAATATACACCTTTTCAAGCCATTCAGGGGGTTCCACCACAGAGAAGGGAAACCCCTGTGGCTCCAGGCATGCGCACCCAATCCACAAGGAAGATGGCTGTAACTGCATGGAATAATCAATTGGTCGCAAAACATCGTGAAGGTGTACGTAGGCAACCTCATTTCATTCCGTTTTTGTTTTGCCCAGTCAGCAGCCTTACCCATAAGGCATTTCCTTGCAAATGTTACCATCTCACTGTCTGTTTGGTACTTCTCAGCATGATCATCAAAGCACAACAGCAGTTCTATGAGAAAGATATGAAGACTTGTAAAATCCTGATCATAAGTTGGCTTGGGAGCCTTCCCCTTCGCTAGACTCATGTGTAGGGCCAGTTGTTCTGTAACATTCAGAGAACAGAGACAACAGTAGAATCAAATGTGCGAATGGGATTTAATAAAATGAACAGGGTACTGGTACATCAATCCAAGAAAACAGCTATAATCTCTACAGCAAATACAAGCATCAACTTCGTGATCTAAAATCCTCATCTTCCACCCAACCTGAATCCCCCCTCAGTCCCCCAGTGTTTCCCCTGTATTTCTCTTGTTAAAAACAGACCTTCCTGAATTACTGACCTTTTCTCTTTATAACATCATGTTTTTGGCTATGCATTTGAGTGTTGAAATCTCACAGTGACAAAAAAAAGCTTGCAGTTCTGCTATTGAATTCCACAGTGTCAGCCCTGATTCTGTCATTACAGTGACAAATTATTTTTCAAATGGATTTGAACTTATTTGGTGAATTACAACAAAGTGACAAGAGGTGATTCTAGTGAATGTGCAATGAATTCCACACAACTAAGTTCTCAAGCATTCAGGTAATGTTAATCAATACTCACTAGTAGTACATTTCAGAAATTTCCTTGTCTTTCAACCAACTGTTATTTTTCACACACACTATACATAAATTTTATATTTATCACACCATCAAATATATATGATTTAAAACATGAATCAACACTTGACTAGCAGTATGTTAAATTAAAAACCATAAAGTATATTACCATAAAGCATTTATCTGTCAGTGTCATTTTACAGTATATGTTCATATCACCTTTGTCCTTGTAGTGCATTAAGGCATGGATGTTCTCTCTGACTGCTGTAAATATTAACACAAGTCACCCTAGGTCAGTGAGCAGTAGGAGGTCAGCTCAGGCCACAAAATTCGGACCTGCCCTGAGCAATAAGCACTGATTAGTAAATGACTGGTAAGTACGCTTACCCATGAGATAGAGCAGAAAACCACCCAGGTAGGCAAAACCACAGCACTTGTTCATACTCTTTACTCTGTACAGGTGTCCAATGCAAGTAACAGCTGTATCCAGTCCTGCTAAAGACATACCTATGTGTGTCCTCTCAACTAATGCGGTTCTTTTATATTCAGCTATTGTGCCAAAAGGAAACCTATTTTCCTCAAAGGCATATCCAACCGCACCCACTTCCTTGCACATGTGAACAGGAATATTTTGTGAGCACAAACACAAAAACATGAACTTTGGTTGCGTTTTCCTCATGAAAACAGCAGTAAATGTTGCAGATCTCGAAGTATAAATCTGCAAAGGTTGAAAAGTATAAAATGTAAAATCTCAAGTTTTGAAACCAAAATGAATAAAGCACCAGACAGCTGGACTTCTAGAATGGCAGTACACCCTGTTAGTTTAAAGCCTGATGTTTACATTAGCCAGTACTTGAATTTTTTGTTAATGTTACACTGTTTTTGCAAAACACAGTTCAGCTGATATTTCGTGACCTTTTGAAATAAGGTGTATGCATGTATATATGTATATATGCATGTAGTCATATACTGAGGTACAGTTCAGGTTTGCACATCCAGTCTTCAACGGGCTGTCATCATGGCAGTCGGGGAGTGGTTCAGCTGAGCTGTTTAATTGGGAGCAGGACAAGGCTGACGTTTGATGAGGAAGAAGTGGTTCGTGAAATCCCAGTCCTCGTTTATAAAACTTTGTGTACACCCAACACAAGTGTATACAACTTTCCATGCAAAAGTTAGGATTTATAAAAGAAAACCTGATGTAAAAAAACTGGCATATATTTATGCTGGCTTTGATCCATGTGTATAACTTTAGAAGAAACCAGAAATAGAATTTGGTAAAGTACAGAAATACGACCAAACCATTGAACGATCATATTCATGTGCAAAAGCTATACACAGTATCGCTTTAACTGTAATTATAATGCATAATGCAAACTGACTTAGTGTTTAATTACATTAATTTAATTTCCCTTGATCAAATGTAGCATATTCACCAATTTAAGCAAATTTATATTTCACTGTCTCTAGATAACTTTGCTTATAATTAACATTTGGATCAATCAATAGGATCAATAGGTATAAAAATGATCTCACTCACTGGGTATAAAAACAACTCTGTGGGTCGTTACCGCTGTCCTCCCAGTGTGTGTAACTCTGTGGGTCGTTACCGCTGTCCTCCCGGTGTGTGTAAGGGTTTACCCACTTTGGCAGTCAGCCACAGTCTATTCAAGATTAATTCTGATCGGGTTCGGTAGCAAGCGCCCAGCCCATTTATTGGACATGATCATTGAAATCACATCCTGAATTTGACTTTGTCTGACTTTCATACTGTGTAAAACTTTTCAACAAGTAGGGAGGACAGTGCATTGAAAAGCCATTGCAAGCGCTGCGAACTAAACTTAGTAACAACATCTACTTTTCGTTTAAGAATAATAATAGTAACAAACTAATTAAAATTTTTACCAATTTACTGATTATTACATATGGCTAATTGACGAACCTACTGGACAATGCTAATGAGGATTTGGCTCTCATTCATGTACGCTAAATTCCAAGATAAGTGATTTACAAAGTGAAAACTGCATGGTTTTTTGTATACACCATCTTTTTTGTGTATATGCCATATTCAATAAATCAGATTTTTTTGTGTGTGTGTTTAAGCATTTTGTATTTTTTTTTTTTGCATATGCACATTTTTACATTCAAATACACACAAAGTTTAATAAATGAGGCTCCAAATGTTTTCTACTTTTCTTACACATGGCCATAAACCAGATGCTGAGTTACTGCAGTGAGCTAAGATCTCAAAAAAAGACTGCCACCAATGGGCAGAAGAAGAGAGATTAAAGATAGGAATCATATGGCCCCATGTACTTAGCTGTAGTAGACGATAAACACAGTCATGAGAACAGAGGGATTATAGGCTACGTGTGATTTTACCATGACATTTTTGCATGTTAAAGATAATAGAAAAACCATATGTAATGTTACCTTGGCAACACAACATAATGGAGGGTTTACATGTAATGCACCCATGGCACAGATGATGAAAGGGGCACATATAGTGTGAAAGTGGCACCATGGCACAGATAATAGTGGGATCACATGTGACGTTACCATGGCAATATAGCATGACAGGTAGTTATTTGTGGTGTTACCATAGCAGCATAGCACAGCGCAGATAATAGAGAGTAGCATGGTACAATAACAGTGGTAATGAGGGATCACTTGTGAGGATATGTAGACAACAATGACTGTTTAAACTGAAAATATTTCTGTGCACAGAAATCCCGGCAGTATAGTTTATATAGCAACAAAAGTCGTATATCATTTGATTTGCTGAAAAGCTCAGACCTTTGATTACCTCTGTAAAGTATACTACCAGATGATTTGTTTTCCACAATTTTCATTAAATCATAGTGTATGTCTGTGAGAGAATAACAATAAAAATGTGTGTTTGAGTGCTCAGGTTTTTACTCCACATGTTAGGGTGTGTGATCTCTATACAACAGTAGGCCTACATCTCTCTGTGAAATGTCATTGAATTAATGAGGCTGTTTCCAGGGTAACTGTATCAAACAATTCACTAAGGTTCTTTTACTCAGATAAAAGACATTGAGCAATTTATTATTGCTAAAGTAATGGCGAAAGGCTTACTGTGTTCAGTCCTGTTTTTAAATGGAAGGGAGGAGCACAAGGTTGAACAAATGTCAGCTGCTGGTCAGTAGAGGTACCCACCCTGTTTGTCTGTTTCACTTTCCTCCGCTCTTTGTACTTGTACTACGTGTGTAGTAATCAGTCACATCCTCTGGAGGAACCGATTTTCCTGGCAACTGTCTCCTGGAGGACACATTGCTGGGCGGACACAATTTGTGTCTGCCCAGAAATGTGTCCCCATGAGACATTGTTGGGTGGACACAATTGTGTTGCTAAATTGCAGGCGACAATTCATAGTTTATACATATGAAGTGTGACGTGTTGGAAAGCACATATATAGGAACTGCAGCCCAATTTTATTTAGACAAAAAACACAGATATCATACCTTTTGTTTCCACTCATTTTTGAAACCTTGATTTTATGCACTTATCAAGATTGGCTACATTAGTTTAATTTTGAAACAAAGTGCAAACAAAACTCTTTTGATTTTGGTCTAAATAATAAAGAAAAGTCAGTCAAATCACATACTGCAAAAAAAGACCTTGAAATAGGTTTGGTCCTTGCTTAAGAGTACAAAAAAGCTACTTATAGAAGGAGTGCAGACAGATGTGAAAAGGATTCATGGGCAGCTTTAGAACTAACTTCAAGTGATGAACTCCACAAAACGTTGGCTGTTTGTTGACACCACATAAATCAGAGTGAAAACGTGCTGCCTTACAAACTCAACTGTGACATATTTTCCAGCCATGAGAGAACAGCACAGACTGCAGTTTTTCTGGTGCTTTCAGTTCCTTCCTGACAAATCCACCAGGTTTCTTTTTCCTTTCCTTTCTCCTAGTTTTGTGGTGCTGTGCTTCAAGATGTACCATTAAATCATTTTATCTGAAAGGGTCCTGAAAGCTACTTAGTACAGGATGAGCTGTCTAACTTCACCAAAGATCAAGTAATAGTGACTATCTGCAGGCCTGACAACAGGAGTAAAAGCCAGTTGGTGTTATCCAGGAGTAAATTCCATTCTCAAGTGTTTGAGTTGGGAACAGCATTGTGTCCTACAAGTCTTACAGGTCAGGTAGCTTGAACATTTGTGAGCCTGAAGAAGTCACTGTGTTCTCACACTTCTGCCTTCTGAGTCTACTGCATAAACCTAAATCTACAGAGAAGAGTCTTTATATGTCTGTTATGGTCTTTATGCATCTGTTAAACAACACACATTGAATATTTGATTGAATTTTTTGGCAGAACACTGATAAATAACAATATTTAGCTGTATTTAGAAAGCAAGTCAGAGTCAGAATTAATCATTAAAAATCCAAAAAGGTAAAAGTGGAAAAACCTTGGCATACTAGAGCCATTCCAGGTTCTGTGGAAGCCACAAAGGATTTAGGGACACATGCTTGGTTCTTTGGGTAGGTTCTCCAGGTTCTGTTTTGCTGCCTTTTCAGTGTGTTGACTACAGCAGCTGACAGAGTTGACTCTCATCTCTGGTTCTTTCATGTTCTTTTCCAAATCCTCCATCACTATCTCTCCAGCCCATTGCTCACTGGCTGTGACGGAGTTCATGCTGTCTTTGTCATCGGATGCCGTTAGTGGTCTATCAGTGGACAAGGGAGACTTTAATGACATTTTAGCTCGAGAAGTAGATGATAATTTTTGTAGTGTCTTGCAGCACTGTTAGGATGGTTGGTTTGGATAACAAATGCAGTAACAGTTGTCAACACTTGATAGTACCTCACACAGCATGTGTACAAGCATGTTTAAAACACATTAAGAAAATATGTTTAAGAAATTAAAGCCATAGTGTCATGAATCAGATAGGCTGAGGCAAGGTACAAGTGCAGAGAGGGGAGATTTGTTAAGAGGCAAGGAAAACCACGGAAGCATCACTTTAACAAACATTAACCGCTCAACAACCTGCAACATACTGACACACAGGGAGAAATTAAATAAGGACATTAATGAGGGACAACTGGTTAGTACTAATACACTTAGGGATTAACATGATGCACGAAGAAGGGAACTAGTGGACATGGGAGGAACAGCAGGCATGGGCATGAGACATAGTGATTGGCAGATGTTTAATAAAAATTCTCTATAAAATGTGCAGCAGGGAAAGATGTGTTTTAGTTCCTTTAAAAAAGTTAAGGTGGGTGTACTTACAGTATGGAGAAATTGCCAGTTTTCTTGTGTCTTCCTTTAAAGTGGAAAAATGAAAGATTATTATTATTATTATTATTGTTGTTGTTGTTGTTATTATTATCATAATAATACATAATAGTACAATTTAATTTATATCTCTTATAAGAATATAATTTGTCTAAAATATATATATATATATATATAAATATAATTATAATAATAATTATTATCATATTAATATTATATCATATATGTATCAAAATATTGCATTAATAGCATTAATACTGTTATATTATTAAATGTATAGTTTCAAAACAACCATTCGGAAGACATCATAGTCCCCGCACTGAGGATGAAACAGGAAGTTCTACACACAGCCTGTTTTTTTTTTTAGCATAAAGCAATAATCACGCCATTCACATCTCCAGGGAAATCGTACTAGGCAGGTGGGTGTGGTGCAGGCATAGGAGCTAAAAGAAGAACAGCCTTTATCTTCCTTGCAAACACATGGCTTTGTACTGGTAGGGTTAGAATAGTTTTGTAGACACAATAATGTTGGTGTCGTGACTCACAGCAGGACTTGCTACTGGTGCCTGAGCACTTACGTATTTCCCTTGATGTCAGGTTTTTGATGGCCTGAACATTATTCTGAGTTAACAAATTCTCGCGACAGTCGAGCAAAATCAAACTGCGTATTTATACCACTGATGTCACTCTAGACTGCAGAAAATTTTCAGTAGACTTAATGCCTTAATCTTTTAATGAATGTGACCCTTAATTGAAGAAGGCCTTCTGTTACAAGCTGAGACAGTTCGGGGACACTTCCCCCCTTCACTTTTGACAAGCTGGTAAAACTTTATGTACATAATACTTGTGGATGTACTGGATGATGAGGAAAACCACACAATTCATAAATCTTCAAGATTTTGTTTCCATTAAACAGCCATGATTAGTACTGATTCACTTTAAATTCAGTATTAACTGCTACTGTTTTTAGGCTGCACCATCCATGCAGCTGACCTGTCGCCACCCATGGCGGTCGCTACAATATCCTCTAACCACTAAAGTTATATGACTGAACCTAATAGGCTAACAAACAACACTCCACAATAAACAGGCTCCAAAATGCTGCTATACAATACTATACTGTAGTAAATATTTTTGTAAATAATTAAATTAACACATACTGTTATTTTTCAAATTAGAATACAGAAAAAAGTGTCTTAATAAAATGTAACTCTAATTGGCTGCATATTAAATGCTATCACACACTACACAAAGTGTGGTACATGTGCTAGGCCGCTTGCTGTAGCAGCACTGACAGTAGCACAGATGCTCATTATTTCAAAAGCCTAAAATATAAAAACACTTTAACTGTCACTTTATCTGGCAAAGTCTTTGATGTGCTGTAGTAGGATTTATTATGCTTGAAAATGCTTTAAAAGTTTCTTCTCAGGAGCCCCAGCACATCCACCCCAAATTTTAAATCTTTCCAGGGGTCCAGTGCATCCAGTGTCCCACACACCCAATGAGACTTCATTCACAAAGGGCCATTTCCTCCTATGGTCACTCTGGGCCCCCAAGCCACCAGGCACCCCCCCCCCACCCGACAGACTATATAGACGGTAAGACAGTCCTCATTCATTAGTCATCACACTTTCTACACTTTCTCCGAGATGCCCCTCTGCATAGTACTGTGTTAAAGTTGTAACAAATATTAAGAAGCTTACGGTTCAATGTCACACTCCCCACCACAAGAAGCAACACCGCCACTGGTACTAGAACCCAAACAGGCAGGAGGTCCAGTACCTGAAATTCAATTATAGTGGACTTTTAGAGTAGAGAAAAAAACTGGTTTTATTTAATTTGCTTCATTTTGGCAGCCAGGTGGCTCGATGGGTAGAACATTAGGTTGGGATGCAGAAGTCTCTCGGTTTGAATCCCAGCCCAGCCACCTGGTGTGTCCTTGAGCAAGACACCCAGCGCCAGCTCATTGTAACACGTGTATGAAATGTTTTAAGTTGCTTTGGATAAAAGCGTCTGCTAAATGACTAATTAATTTCAGTGATTATACTCACTTTGTTGGTTCTGAATACAACATGTTCTGCTGTTGAAGTAGAGGCAGTGGTATAAGTACTGTTTTTTATAAATGGCCCATTATGTTTGGTGGTTTGTGATTGTGGTCCTTGTGAGGACGTTGAAGACGGAGCTGACCCTGGAGGAGCTGGGAAAAAATTAGGGCATTAAAGATGCTGGTGCTCTTTGTAAAAAATAGTTGAACGTCTTGTGTGTGTTAATGGGAAGAGTAGCTACATGCCCTTTGTGTGACTGATCATAACCATTGTCCATATTGTTGTGGTCTCCTTTTGTGATCTCCAGGGTGAAGTCGTGTAAAATTGTGTGGGTGTCGCAGCTACTGAAAAGATAATGTAGAGACATTTTTAATCATCCTCAATCATAGAAAGTATAACAAGTCTTTGTATGTGTGTGCCTGTGTGTGTGTGTGTGTGTGTGTGTGTGTGTAAACATTACATACAAACAGTAATTATGCACTTATACAATTTTACTTTTTGCTGTTGTTCGGGTCATGTTATGCACAGGATCCAAACAGGATAGTCGACTATGAAGCAGTCAGAAATGAACACAGTTTTCTATGTACAGCTTGAACTGGCAGCATTACCTGTAGTTATACCATGTACCTCAGTTTCTGCAGAGCTCTGTGACCTTGTGGTTTCTTGATCTGTTCATGAATAAGACAGAAGGGATAGTATTTTATACATTCTAAAACACACTGTGAATATGGATAAGCCTTACTCACTAAAAGTATCTCATTTGTGTGTGTGTGTGTGTGTGTGTGTGTGTGTGTGTGTGTGTGTGTGTGTGTGTGTGTATGTATCTATTTCCGTACACCTGCAAGAGCTTAGATAGCAGCTATCTGCAGTTTGTTGTGTTCATGTACAAGTCTTCCATGAGATCTTAACAGGTTATTATGCTTAACATTTAAACCCTCGGCTGTGATACATGTCCAAAAACGCTGCTTGATCCTGGTCATGCAGGCAGGTCATATACCGTGTGTGTGAGCGGCAGGTGTGGACCGAATGCTCGTGGATACTTCATCTGTTGGCCAAGCAGCTTCTGTTGTTGTTGTAGGTTCTGGAAAAAAAAGACAAAAAATCATGCAGACTAAATTTTAAGAAGAGCCAAATGATTGTTAACCAAAGTCAGTGTTGGTTTGTCTTTGGTACACCATTTCTGGAGAAAAATATTTGAGAATATTTGAGTATTCTTAATTTCATTGTACCATCCTGGTGTACAATGATAATAAAGTCTATTCTATTCTATTCTATTCTAT
>JABJVR010028283.1:0-35690 GCA_025773905.1 Chitala chitala
ACACACACTACGGGCAATTTGGACACACCAATCAACCTAACCTGCATGTTTTTGGACTGTGGGAGGAAACCGGAGAAAACCCACCAAGCACAGGAAGAACATGCAAACTCCATGCACACAGACCCCAAGGCGGGAATTGAACCCCAGGCCTGGAGGTGCGCGGCGACAGTGCTAACCACCACACCACCGTGCCGCCTCCTTGCCATTTAAATAGGCAAAAAATTGAACAAAGTCTGCATGCTACAGCTGAATGTGTTGCAAGGCTTGCCCCGAGTTCCAGGAAGCAAGCTTTAGAGGATTACTGAAGAGACAAATTGAGAGCAGATCAGTTCAGGAGCCCTCGTTAGTGGTGCCCGTTGTGCATTCTGTGTGTCAGACTGGCACTGTGCACATTATTGTTATTAGCACACTATGGTGGCACAGGAGACAGCCTTGGCTGTGCCGGTCAATGGGAACTTCTTTAATGTTCAGCTGTTTTGCTGTGACTGCTCAGACAATTCGACATTTCTGCTGATTTCAAAGGTGCTGACAGATGGCTTGCTCTCCAATTACAGATGCCACCCCCTTCCTGACCCTGGATGCTCCCTTGGAAGTATCTGTGAGTCTTCTGTTATGACATCTGGTACGTGACAATCCAGGTATGGAGATAACACCATCGCCCTACACACAGACTGCCATGTAACACAGACTACAAAAAAGAAAAAAAAAACCGTGCCACATACGGCTGTCGGGAGAGAATGGAGGGGCTTCTTTGTTGCGTCTGAAAAACGAATTTGTCTCGTACCTCCGTCATTATACAGGACAAGGCTGACAGAAATTAAGAGGGACAATACAGCCGGGATTATTTGCGGTGTTCTATAGTAGCACACACAATGCACAATTAGCGGGGCTGGTCATGTTTAAGTTAAACTCGGGGCGAGGGGCCACAAGCTAATTCTCGAATGAATGTTCCCGTTTAGCGCCGCTCAGGCACCGTTTCATTGTGTTGTGCCAGGAGCGCAGCGATACAACAGAACGTTCCCCGCAACTCGTTCACTTGCTTGTTGTTAAGGGAAACTAATTAATAACAGTGTTGTGGAAGATTACAGTTTGCGGAAGAATTGACCTGTCTCTTTGATTAATTAGTCCAGCAGCTGGATAATATACAGTTTGAAAAGGTAAGCACATTGGGAGGTACGTTTGGGATTTACTCCACAAAGAGCAGAAGCACCTTGAAGGGAAGTCTTCTTTCCTAATTTAGCTGTGCGATCTACAGCTCAGTGAGGTGTGCCAGCGTCAGGTGGCGTGCATGGGTGCCGAGTGTTGCTTCTTACAACATCAGGAACAGTTCTGCTTTGTGAGATGGCATTTAATCAGCGAACATACCGCGTACAGCTCCTTCATCTACCCAGTGATATCGATGCTGGACAACGTAAACTTAGATTCCTGCACAATAAACAGTAGCATCTGATTTCTTTCTGTTCTGCTGTCATCAGCTTTACGTTTTACTGAGAAATGTGCGGGTTTGTGTCTGTGACTCACGGTGGGGTGGGAGCTGTCTTATATTCCAGCTCAAATGGGCATGTGCATGTTTTGTATGCAGGAGAGTATCCTACATATTTCCAATGGTCTGACTGTCAGAAATTGCTATAGACAGAAACGAGCGTTACATTGTAATCCAAACCGGGAACCAGGTTTCCATGGCAGTGCTGCGGCCACCGTCTCAGCACGAATCACAATCATTCTCAGAGTCCATTCTCCTGCAGACACCACAGGGCCGTGCGCTGAGTGTGGCGGACGGGTGACTCTGATCAGCGGAGAGTCATGCCACACACGGCGAGTGACCGTCGTGTGCCTATATCAAAAAGAAAATCTGCAGACATTAATGAACTGCTCACCAAATTGATGGGAGCCTTTTGAAACGGGCTTATGTCCATACACGTTTGTTCCCTCGCCCTGTGTACTGCATACTTACATAAACCACAGGACCTGTAGTACCTCGCTTATGTTGCTAGATGGCACTGTTTAACCACATTACCATGACATGGTCTGGTTTCTTCATTTAAGGTCAAATGAAGCAACTTTCAATGCAAGTTTCGAGTTCAGTTTAAGAATAAGATTTAAACTGCACATGTTTTCCCCGTAAACTGCTCATATAAACCATGCATTGTATTCATTAACCTTCCTGTGGCCATGAATAGAGAACATAATTTTACCCCAATTCTGTCAAGGCTTTTCATGGCTTTAAGGCTTAAAAAAATTTCACGTTAAAAAAGCAGTATGGTTAAATAAAACTCGAAGTGTCATGAATTTAATTATGACTGATGTGTACCAAAGACTAATAAATATTAAAAATAATTAGTGACAAGCCATTTATAGATAATAAAACCATCATGGTTTTTTAAGAGAAAATTGATTTCCTCAGAGGGAGTGTGTTGGGTTTCTAACACAGAGACTGGCAGGCATTCTTCTGTTCTGAGGTTATATGTTTTTTAGTCTTTTGAGGAGCCTCACTGAGATTCATGTGCTGAATCCAGCTGCCCCCCCAGCTGTAGTCTGGTCGTCAAGGTAATCTTGCCTACATCTGTAAATTTCACCCACACTGTAAAGCAAAAGAAAGCCTCAAACCTAAGCCTTTGACACCTCACCTCTACCCAAACCTCAAAACCCTGCTCTCTCTTTATCAAGCTGGCCTCATAGTCCTAAAAACAGTGCAATGTCTTCGGAAAATGCTTCTCTGACTGACCCATGCTAGATGCTACCATAGCAGCAGAGGCCCCTCCCTTCACCACCCCCCAATAACTAAGCTACTCCAAATAGTAATTTACCCCAGGCCTGCACATGGTCGTTTGGGCTAATTGAGCCTGTAATTGACTCAATAATGCTTGGACTCAGTGGCAACTATAAACAGCCGGTGCTGGCCCTCCATGAGATCGGTCTCTATTTATACCGCCACAGGTTCCCATGCAGAAACCCAGTGACAATTTTGTTGTGTTTTTGTACAAGGTTCATTACTCCAACTGGATCAAAATAACTGATTGTCTCCCCCTCCCAAAAAATGCATGTTCTATGATTTTTTCTACCTACTGTGCAACTGATCAGTCAACATCACAAACTGGATACAGGCTAGACTATAATGCTGCATTGCCCTTTCCAGGTACAATGGCATTATCTAACAGTAATTAAAGTTGACCGGAGAAACCTTTACTGACGTGTTCAATGTAATAGTGCGTGGGCAAACAGTTTCTTTAAAGGTGAGATGAATTCTAAGGCAGCATCACATTAAAAGTGACCCGTTACCTTGGGCCACAGTTACCGAAGCCATTAAACCTGTTGTTTCAGCTGCATACCCACAATGCAAAGCTCAGTAGATTGTTACTCTTTGTCTGGCTTGTCTTCTTCATCAGCAGTATTTGTGTGATGTTTTAATTGTCATTACAGTGGCACACTGTGCGGTTCTGCTGGCACAACAAGTGCAACGAAAGCTTGCGAACAGTGCTGCCAAGAGTCTGTCTGCGCACACGAGGAGCTCGTCGCATTGACTGCAGTGTCTCTCTCCGCTGCCTGCCGTTAAATCAATAGTAAGAGCCGGGCGTGTCATGTGCCAGGAGGAAATGTCACCGGGACGCGCTTCCTCTGCCCCAAATGCACTGCAGATGGTGAGTCATTACACAGTGCACTTATGTGATGCCTTTTGTTCTTTTGTCTGGCCTCTGGTTTGTCTAAGCTTGCCTAAGAAGGCTGCACCTTTCCCCCATCAAAGCAGCCCTCTCATGGCTCTTTCTGTGACAGGTTGGTAAAGCTCTGATTGCTGCCTGTAATGGCACAGCTCCGGCTATCAAGAAACGGTGTGTTGTTTGAGCTACCCGTCAGAATGAGAGGCGGGTATAATGTGGCACAGGGTTCGTTTGTCTGTGGCTGTGTGTTTGATCATTGGCACAGGAAGCCGCAGCGATTGTGCTCTGTGACCTGCTTTGTCAAATACGTGATGCCATGACTTCTGTTTCTGGGAAAGCCTCTGCTTTAACCCGGTGTTGATTTTCAGTTGCACGCCTGTTACTAATGATTACTAAATGTAGCGTCATTGCTTGTTGAAGGAGAAGTAGGTAGAAACGTTCAGAACTTTGTGCAGGATACGGTTGTGGCTGTAAAGTGCTCACCCAGTCCTTCGCCTGCTCTGACTCCTTGCTGCTCCTTCTTGATTCATCACCTCCCTTCCAGCCCCACTAACCACTGGGCTTGTTTGGTGTTGTTACAGAACGCTTGTGTGGCACTCGCTCTTTGACAGCCACAATGGCCGCCCCTGTGCTAGCGCACATGCCATGCCAGGCTGCCAGGCTCATGCTGACAGTATGCAGTCACCAGATTTTGAGTCCTCTCACTTACTTGCTGCTCCTTGTCTCACAGGTTCAGGTGCTGACAGCGAATCATTTGAGGAGATGTGCAGGTACATGTCGGATCAGTCAGTCAGTCCTCTTCTATACCGCTTCATCCTGTTAAGGGTCGCGGGGAAACCTGGAGACCATCCCAGGACACATAGGGCACAGGCCAGGGGATGCCCACGGCAGGGCACGCGCACACACACACACACACAATTTGGAGACACCAATCAAGCTAACTCGCAAGTTTTTAGACTGTGGGAGGAAACCAGAGAACCTAGAGAAAACCCACCAAGCACAGGGAGACCACGCAAACTCCACACGCACGGACCCAATTCGGGAATTGAATCCCAGGCTTGGAGGTGTGAGGTGACAGTGATAACCACCACGCCACCGTGCCACCTTCATGTCAGGTCATTCATACCCATTTATTAACAGTACAATCCTCAAAAGTGAGCGTAATATATGTTGTTAACAATATGGAGGCTCACCAAGGACATAATTAATAATAGTACCATCATCACAATTTTAACAATTACATATTTAATGCAAAATAACCATTTGTGCTCCACTGTTGTATCATTTCACTTGTTCCCTACCTGATCTGAACCAGAGTATACCTTCAGTTTTTTATTTAATGGTACTTTATTAATCCCAGGGAAATTACTTCTCTGCATTTAGTCCATCCTCTAAGGGGAGCAGTGGCAACCCAGCCACATGCAGCACCCAGGAAGCTAGCATTTAAGTGTCTTAGCCAAGGACACACCTGGCTGGGCTGGGATTCAAACACAAGACTTCCACATCCCTGATAGCCTGATGTTCTCCCCATTGAACCACCAGGCCTCTTCTTTCACAGCTATATTGCCTTTGTTCATAGGGCAGAGGCAGCCTATAGTGTTTCTCCTTATTTTGTTCTCATAGACATCCAAATGTGCACCATGAATCCCACAAATAGGCAAGTGTATCAGGACCTCAAAGATTTTTATGGCCGGCACCCATTGAGGGTCCTGCTTCAGAAAACAAACTCATAATTGAGATCAGCAATGCCTTTTGCCTCTAATGAGAGGGTCGCAACCATAGCAACTGAGCAGATGAAAAGCCCTCGCCGATGTAAACCTTGCCAGTGCCAACGCGGCAGATCAAAAGCGAGTCAGAGCAGACTGCCCTCCGAGGGCATCAGCGGGCATGTGGCCGACGCTTGGACATCTTTGCACAACAAACGTGAGCAGAGTATGTGTTCGGGTGCTTCACAGACAAAGCACAAGTGACGATCCTTCACAGGAGAGGCTTATTTCTGCAGCTGTCAGACTCGTGCCGCCAGGGAATTCCACTGAGCAGAACATTGCGCTGAGTGGTGCTTTCAGAAAACTGTGTCAAGTTCCAGCCCTGCAAAGCTTCAATTCCACTAAGATTTGCATAATTAGTTTTGCATTTGTATTACAAACTTCTTACCAGCTTATTTATAACATCTGCATCTTCCTTAGACACATTTCTCTTATTTTAGTGTTATTAATACTACACAATAAAAATGAAAGTAAGGTGAGTAAAGTAGACTCTTTGTATCTACGGGTATATGGTTCCAAGGAGGCCTTGGTTGAGCAAAGAACGTGGCTGTTCAGGATGCATACAGTACTGTAAAATTACCTTGCTTTGAAGGTGCTTTATCACAAACTATTGATACTATTTTTGCTGTTTCTGGTGCAACACGAATAGTACACATGCTTGATTAATTTTTCCCATAACACCGTCCAACTTCCCCCAAAGACATGTCGCCTTTCAACAAATCTGAAATTTTCACTTTATCACTTGAATTAGGCACATTATGTGACCTTTTTGGTTTGGTAGGATAACCATAACTTTTGGGCACCATCTACTTCGGATTAGAGATTGATTTAAATACAACCATTATAACCACGGGACTGGCTGTGAGAAACAGCATCTCCACATCAACCGAACTGTGTAATGCATGCACGCTATTTTCAAATTTTTATTTTTGAAATTTCTTTGGATTTTTTTATTTGTTATTAGTTATGTTTTTAGGGCATGGCTGGTCAAATCTGCAGGATCAAATCCGTGGTTACGTTGGGGGTCACTGTACGTGTATATTACAGCTCCCTTTGTAGTTTTAGGGGAAGTCACAATAATGAAAAGTGTATGCTTAATGGTAAGTGATCTTAAATGGGTCTCTTATCTGCTTCCTCTGTCCCAGGGGGCCGTTACTGGCATGACCTGAGAGACGTGGAGAGGACATTTCTTATGCCCTGTGGATGCAGGCTTCGTCATCCTGTCTGTCTGAGCTGGGTTATGTTATGGAGAGGATGTTTTCCCCAGTGTCATTCTCATTTGCAGGGTACCCAGGCTCTAAACGTCCGGTTTTGCAAAGAGCTGATAGAGGTCAGAGGTCAGGAGGAGAGAGGAGGCAATCGCCATCATCTGGCTTGCCACAGCCTGGTCGCAGGCTTGCTTCTGTTCCTGCGCACTCCTGAGATCGCTTGTGTCCCATGGCAGTGACAGAAAACACTATTCACTACCTGAACATTTTCCTCTCTGTAATTACCCAGCCCCGCTTTGTTTACTGTTTGCAAATAATCCGCATCTGTTTTTGGTACACTGTGTAGCGGCAGAGTGTTTTCACGAGGTAATCGTTTCATCTCTGTTTATTTTATGTAACCGAGAGACACAGACATGGCTGTTGGCATGCTGACGAACTCTTTCAATCAAACTCTTCCTTCTTTTTTCCCCTCCTGCCTCATATTCAGGAAACATCGGCAGCTTCTTGTGTAGTGCCGCGCAGTTCAGGGCCTAAAATAACCAGTCTGCAAGCGTCGCACACGTTCATTATTCTCTCAACGCTGTGGTTTAATGACTGGCATTGTGTAATCACTGTCTGTGAAAAAACATTGGCAATCACAGAAAGAACAAAGCGCTTGCTTAACTCTTAGCACATCGTGCCTGTGTCCGCGTTTTGCTGAGAGGCGTCCTGTTGTAGCAGTGACAGAAGGAAAGAAGGAAGACATATATGTTGGTGATGAAAACCACATTATGGATGGTCTGCTATTACAGCAATGTTTCTAAGGTATTTCTGTTTTTTTTGTTATGTTAGTAGACTGGGGAAACATGATTGTCATGTCAGTTAAACATTGAGTCATAATAATAACTTTAAAATGTTTGATGAAAATACAGTTGAAAGGTTAGTTTATTCTGCTTTACGACCAAAGAGCTCTGAATTTGGGGCTGAGTTTGTTCCAATTCATGCTTCACAGCATATATCCTACATACCTTCATTGCTTGTGGAAGAATAAATAGGATTTAGTACTGGTGCTGGTAAGGGAATGGAAATTCAGATTAACGAGGCTTAATAAACAGCAATACAATGTATAAAATACAGCGTGGAGCTTCTGGTCAGCTGAGACACAGAACACAAGTATATCAGTTCCGCTATTAGTTCAGTGGAGGCTGGCCTAAAAAAATTTCTACTCAAAGTAACCTGTGATGGATAATTATATATCTGTACTCAAGCATTTGTTATTGCCTGCCAATCAGTCAGCTTTGAACATAGTGCTACCTCTTGCACCGTGGTAACATTGATCTACACTATAAAGTGTCAGTTGACCAATAGAGGACCATCCACGCTTATCCTTTTTGTGCCGTGCTCCCGAGGCCCGCTGGAGTTCCACCGACAGGCTTTTACGCACAATTATCTCACATTTAATGCATCCTTTTGTGTGCTGAGCCTCTGTCTGTCTTTAGTGTTCTTCCTATTCTTCTTTGTCTTACTCGCTCTTCATTAAGTCTGTCCAGTGTTTAATTACCACAACTGGAAGCTTTGACTTGGCATTTCATTAACGAGCGTCGTCTGGTATTTAAAAGCCCATGCCTTTGGTGAGATATCGGTGCCAGATGTAGATAGCCTTTGCATTGTTGTCAAACAGAGAAACGCTTGGCCCTACTATGTCTGGTAATTAGGAAGCCTTCCCTCTCTGCTACAGCATCCATGTGGCAGTTTGTCATTAGAGCTGCACTTGGCATCGTCAATGGCTCTGTTAGTTACTGCGTCTCCCGTACAATGCACCAGCCTCCACGGCCAGGTGACAGAATTGTAACTCATTGTGTGGTCGGTGCAGGGAATAGAAGCTCAGCTACCTGTATGTGAAGCCTGACAGAGGAGCAATGCAGCGTGGGAAGGTTTCTCTGAAGAGCTCCGTCAGCAGCTGCTCATCTCTGTAAAGGTGAAAAATGCTATCAGGTATTTGTAATGAATATTGTCGAAAATTCAGAAACCTCAAATAAACATTTACTTTTAACAACCCATTAAAAACTTAACACACGTGCAGACACACACACACATACACACAAGTACACACACACACACACACACACACACACACACACACACACACACACACACACACACACAGAGCTTTCTTTATTTTGTGTCCAAATTATCTGTATGTGGTATACATTACCAGTCAAAATTTATGGTTTGTCAGATAGAAGTACTTTAAAAATTTATGTTTAAATAAATATTTACATTTTCCACAGTTTTACAACTGCTGTAGATAGTGTTTTGACTGGTAATACATTATCTAAAATTTGTTATTACTATTAGAATGGAAGAAGCTGGCATTGTTATTCAGGATATTCTTTAGTAAATGATTTGTTCCAGGTTTATCTCATTTACTATATTTCCTTAAATATGTAAGTAGTAATATAAATTGAAGTAGTAATTGCTTATTGACAAATGTACATAGTTTATACTTTAAAGAATAAAATAAATCACGATAACCAGGTGTACTTTGAATGTTTTATCAATAATGTTCTTTTGTAAATATGATCTATAGCAGATGTGAAATTGTGAAAAAGCCTAATAATACATATTTAAAATTTATTCTAACATGCATATCAATTTACTGACAAGCTCTGGTTATACTGTTTATTTGATCATCTTATGTATTTAATGAAGATTTCTTAATTCAATTACAACATGACAGAAAAATGTAATTGAGATTAACGACAGTCAGTAACGATAAAAACAAAATGTTCATATACAAGCAGCCTAACATTTGGGGTTAATTTTAGATTTTTTTTTATAATTAGACCCAGAAGTCAAACACCCACTCAGAACAATGAAAATTCTCAAGTAAGTTGATGAAGCGTTTAATGGAATTAATTTTCGTTTAAGAGCCGTGACTGAAAGTCACGGTTCAGCTTTTATTCCTCCCCCTTCCTGCCAACCACAGTCCAGGGTAAGAGCAGGCTGTAGAGGTGGTGAAAACATCATTGCAGATGACAAACAGATATTGGGATAAATAGGAACAGTTGTATTTGATTCCAACCCCTATTGGCTGTCAGGCTGGCCCCTGGCCCTGGCTGCTGTCATCAAAGCATCAATGAGACGCCTCCCAGGCTCATTGGGCCTATCAGTAAGCCAGTGGGTTGTACAGCCTGTCAGAGTGAGGTGCCACAGAACTGCTCAAACAAACTAAAGAAGCATTCGGTTGCCTGGAGGTTGAGGCTCAGTCAGGCCTTTGGAGAACATAGACAGATTAGACTCTACAAGAATACAGAGTAGAGGTCGCTGTCCCTTAAAGGTACGATCCTTCAGCGCGGCCTGTAAACTCTTATGGGAGGGCCCCTGCTGGCAGAATGCAGTGCTGAGTGACGTGAGAGCAGCCGATTAGCGAAGAGTGCTGGCACACCGGGCAGTCAGAGCGGGGACCCCTGGGCTCCGGTGGCAGCATGCACCAGGGAGGAGTGGGAGGGCCACCGCTCCTGACTGACATGGGGTGATGTGCTGTCACCTCCGTACATTAAAGAAGCCCCACAGACTGGCAGCGCTGTTCATCACAACCCGCTGGTTGTGCTTGACTAACGTGCCGGGCTCATTACAGCGACAGCAGCCTTGCATGCATGCACGCGGTACTGTGTGATTTATCACGTGATCTAACAGAGCTGCCATATGCACGAGTAGTGTGTGTGTGTGTATGTGTGTGTTTGTGTGTGGATGAGGGCAGAGGGACCAAGCTAATGAGCACTAACACACTCATGTCGCCTGCACTAGCACGCTGCTTAAGTGGGGTTGCGGCTGTTGCGAGAGTCTTGGTGAAAACGTCTGCTGTGACATTCACTAGCGAGCTTTGTTATAGATCGTTCACAGCAGTCCCTCACAAGCGTCACACTTTTCTGTCCTTTCTGCCCACCAATTTTGTTGAATAACCTTTCTGATTATAAAAAACATACTTACTTCACCTTTCCCTCTGTGCATTTTTTGTCTATAGAACACCCACCCCCCTCAGGACCTTTTTACACAGTATTGCAACAAAATTAGTTCCTTAGCAGTTAAATGGCTGGAATCGGTCTTGTTCCCTGCTTTAGTAAAAAAACCACAAACAAACAGATCAATGATAGTTTTTTAAGGGTTAGAAACGATGGGCTCCGGTTATTGATTTAAACCCTTTTACATTTTTCTCTGTGATTGATTGTAGGAGCTATCTGTTGGCTGTGATCACACAGTCAGCCCTTAAATGATACTGACAGACTTACTTTTATTCGAAAACAAATGGAGGTGATGCTGTAGGAGGGACCTTGGTTTTGGTGCTATTTTTCATACATTAGAAATTCAACTTTCCACTGGAAACTATTGCCATAAGAGTTGTGATTCAAACCCAGTTAAATCTATATTGTGGCATTGCAGATTGAAGGGTGAATCAACCAATCATACGTGGCGAAATTGACTGCCATTTCCTTCAACTGTGTCTATGTGAATGTCACGTAAAATGTAGCCAATCTTTTACTTGTATTACTGTGTATTGCTATATATATTTAGACAATAACTGTTGTCAGTTTCCAAGGCTCATTAATTTGTCCCGTCATTTAAAGCATTGTTTCAAACAATGCTCATTAATTATTATTATTATTTCATAAATCTATTTTGTTCAAATTAATGAACTGTAACAATATCAGACATAAAAGTTAAACTGGCAAAGTGTCACGCAAGATTTATTCCATCACTGTCAGGGAAGATTAAATAAGCCCTTGCTCTCTTGCACTGAGAATAGAACTTCCTTTTCACTTTTAATGTTATGCCATATGAAATTCTTTGTTTTAATTACATGCGAGTTACAACATTGCCCACAGGAAAAATGCATGGCAAGTTAATGTGGCATTCCTCAGGTCTGATGGTGTTTTCAGTTTTGGTTTTCTGTGCCTCTAGAAGAAAAGACAGCGATAATGCTCCCAGGTTTCAGGGTGGTGAGATGTCTTCATGAGTTTTCACACTGTTGGCCAACCCCTCAATTTCTGTGTGCTTTTGTACATGTGTATGTGTCTGTTTATGTGTGTATATGCATGTGCGTGTGCATGCACATATGAGAGTGGATCTGTGTGTGTTTGTGTTTCTGTGTTTGTGTGTGTGTGTGTGTGTGTGTGTGTGTTTGCATATTTTGACATGTACCCTGCAGATCACACTGACAGTGGAGAAACTTAGGTGTTCTTTGTGTGGAGCACTGTGCTGTGTTTTCTCTCAGGCACAGAGGAGCGGTGTTGTGAACCTTTGTTAAACTGGGACCCCATAATCTGAGAATCCGTGCCAGCCCAGGTCCAGTGGAGGCCCAAAGTGTGGCAACTCAGCAGACCTGTCAGTTTGATGTCAGGTAGAACACAGCGCTGCCAGTACCCTTGAAGTGGAAACAGGGGTGTCAACTGTTGTAAGCAAAGGTGCAGGTTGGGAGAATGAATTCCTAAGGGTTTATATGGATTTAATAATCTTATTTTCCTTATGTCAAAAATGCAAAGGAAAGAGTAAGATGGAAGAGGTCTGACTTCTCTATTGTGTACTCAAAGAAAACTCAGAATCCTTAGCTTTTAATGGTTTGGAGGAAATCAATGAATTCAGCCATACTGGAGATGGGTCTACGCAAGCATATTCTGTCACTTTCATGGTTTAGGGCAAGCCACTGGTCACAATTGAGGGCTAGTAGGTAAAGATTAGCAGCCTCATTTCCATTGGTAATAAAAGCCTCAATGAGTTGTTACCTGTTGAATTCAAATTTATAGAGAGAATGCTGCATGATTACTGAGGTATGATTGGCCATGCTCCAGCCTCTTATGCATCCCGATGTCACACTTGTCAGACAGCCCTTCACATCAAAGCAAATTAATGTTATCAGCTCGAACATCCACTGCACTGTGTAGAAAAGTACGCTCCCATCTCACTGAGGATTTTTTTGTCCCCCCCAAAATATTTTGTTCTAGATATTCTTGACAAATTAGAAACGCCGTCATGCTGTCTTGTTCATAACTGAGATCCAAACAAACTTTTAAATCAGCCAAATCCATTTCTTGACTCGAAATAACCACATTTGCTGCATCATGGCAGAGCTTTTTGATGACAAGAATGAGGCTCCTTCAGGTAGTGAAATCCATTTCTTTTCTAGGCTACTTTTGCTGACAGTTTTGTGAAGTTATTTTATTCCTGTCAATTTGCGTTTGTGAGCTGATGGGTTTGTGTTTGTCAGCTGATTTGGGGTTTCCTTAAAAAACATTTTGTAGATACTTGATTGCTTCTGCACACCACACACCAGTCTGGTTCCTCTCTTGGTTCCTCTCTTGGTTCCTAGGTCAAACTTCCCTTGGACAGTGAATAACCATACGTGAACTTCTGGTCCGCCCCAAAGGCCACAATGCAATATTACTGCTCTGACTTAAATGACCTCTGCAGATGATCTATGCTGAGATGACAATAGGCATGTTATTGTTCTTCACAAAAGATCCACTTTCTCTTCAGCTTGTGTTCAATGCAGAGCGCCGAGTTCGTCCTTTAATAAACAGCAGGGGGCAGTAACGTTCCTCAAGTTGCTCTGCCTGTAAATGGAAAAAGTGGTTGTGCAATAAATAATAGGCACTGGGGTACATGTTGAGGATCCACAACAGTGGAAGAGCCAAATAATAATTCAATGAATAATAAGAACTCATTGTCATCTCCCTATAGATATTTTAATTACCACTACAACCCAAACTCGAAGAGCCGATCAGATTAATCTGCTGCAGAACTAGAATTTAAGGTGAGGTGCCTATAAAAATCTTCATTATCCTCAAATTGCATATTTTGGAGATGTTGACATAATCCAAAATGTGTGCTTTATTCTCTCCAGGTACTGAGCATGCCTAACCTGTGCTTGGGCCGTTTGTTTTAAACAATGCAATTACAAACCAATTAATTTATGAGGAACTCAGTATTCTGTTTGCCATTCTGCACATGCATTGTGATTGGCGTCCTAAGATGTGACAGGCTTTTCGGTTACCTTCCAGCCTTGGAGGACAGATCCTGTAGCCCGTATCTCAAGCCAAAGGTGTGTACCCATGTGCAAAGGGCTCCCTGTCTTCACAGAGTGCTCATGTTCTCACGTGTCTTGGGAAGTGCTCTGCAGCGCTCTGGGCTGCAGGGTGGTGTATTGATCTTTAATGAATGAGCTTTTGCGCAGACCCCTCCTCAGCAGCTCTGTCTGCGTGCAGACACGTTCATCTCCAGGTCCTCCTGGCTGCTGCGCGTGGCCTTTACGTGACAGCTAGACCGTTCCAGTGAGCTAAATAGGCCCGTGATTGACAGCACACCTGCCAAGCAGTCACTGTTCAAACCTCTTCCGTTCCACTTTTTAATTTCGATCGTAAATTTGCTACTGTGACACTCTCCTCCATGCCACAGCTAGCCAAAGTGCGATGCATTTATTTATGCGTCAATATTACAGTTTTATTAGAGTTAGCTGTTTTCATACTTTAGATGCAACTTCTTTCATGTCTCTTGTTTGTGTCACGGGTTCACAAATCTTGTTAACCTTATTCTGGTGTTTGCCTGGAAGGGCAATGCTGACTTTGAAGCACCCGTGTGATTTTCATTGTTGACGGCTGATGCTATGACTGTGACAGGGACAGTCCTGTAAATATTTAAATGATAGGTTTATATATTTAAATTTGTTTATATTGTATTTCCTGTGGACATTCTTCATCACATGAATACTATACTTATGTGCAGCGTGTCAGAACATGTCCCATCTGGTAGAATTAGTTAAAAAAACTGAACCCCAGATTATGGCATAGATGTAATAAACAGGAAGAGTTGACTCTTTTATGAAATCATATACAGGGCGTTTGAGGTTTTCAGCATCACCTGTCGTCTGTTATTTTGTTTATGTGTTGCCCCCTCTGTGTCATCTACGTTGTTAAAGTTTGATCGTGACTGTGCTAACGAGCGCATGCTGAGGATTGCCTGGCACCCATTCTTGCAAACAACCCACCGTGTTTTTGTCTGTTGTTTTTTTCCCCTTTCTCAAAGTCATTGCAGGTCAGAGTTTGCCGCTAATTTTGTGCCAGTGCAGCTGTGGATGAGGATGTAAGAGTAAAAATTATTTATTTTTAAACCTAGGTAACTAGGCAACAGTGCTTTTGTGTAAAACACCCCCCTCGGTAGGTTTGACAAGTAGCCAGTGGAGAGCATCCTGTGGACTTGTTAAGGAGATGCACTTGAGCCTGTGCTTTGAGTTAAAATGTAGAAGGAGAAGGATGTTGTACTCAGAACCTTGTGTGATGCACACATTAAAAGACTGTTGTCTTACCTCCTCAAAGTGGGCGCGCCTTGTGTTGTTTATGGACCGGTGCATTAAAGGATTTCAAGAAGTTTCCCCAAGTCGGATTACTCCAGCATGTCTCAATAACCAAAAATAATAACACAAAACTTTGCTTCTAGCTTGCCCCTGCAATATATTTATGGCTGTACACCCAGGGACAGCTGACAAAACAATTTAGATACAATATTGATTATAAAACACTGCAAAGCGCGTAGCTGAGCTTGGAATTTATTCCCACTGTTCACTTGATGCGTAATTTGTTTATATGTGTCTGTTAGCTGATTTGTTATGCATATTTTAGATGGTACTGATTTTATATACATCTCATTTTTTATGATACCAGATGTTAGATTAGGGACACAGTCATAAAGTTAGGTACATATATAGTCACTTTAATATAATTATCTGTTGCCATCAAGATGTTGGTTATATATGGAGCTGAATACTGAAAAGAGTAATTAATTGAATCAAAGACATCTGTATTGTAACAAATACATACCTTCATAAAACACATGTTAACATATTCCACCAAAGTAGCTTTATGGTTTCACCCATGTTCAGTTAGTTTACGTGATAGTATTACAGGGAATCCAGGTTTCATTGGAAAATGTCAGCACAGAATGTAGGATCCTCCCTAGAACAAATCCCAATCAATCACAGGAAATTCACACACACACACACACACACACACACACACACACACACCCACACACGTGTGCACGCACACACATGAACCTTGCTGAAAATTTAAAGTTAACAGCTCACTGAAGCCACACGTCTGTGGGAGGGAGAAATGTATGTGAAATAAGCACATATGATTCCAACCTTCAAGTATGGAGGTGGGAAGTGACAGCACTGTTTTCTGATGCCATAATTTGTCCATTTACAGTTTCTTTTTCAGCTAGTTAAACATATTTCTCACTACTGGCTAACTGAAACTCTGCATAATAAAAGGCAAAGGTGTCACTGAGAGACATGCAGGCCACTCCAGCAGACTAGACTGTTAGCCTAATATACCAACGCTTCGATCACAAGTGGATCCCATTTTCTAGAATTATTAACTATGTCCCTTAATTAGCTTTGAATAAAATGCTTCTAAAAACAGTTACAATTTACATTTTTTGGTCCACTTTAAACAGCCTTTGTTTCTGTGCTAATTTTTAAGTAGGGGTCCTGCAGAGCTGAGCAGAGGGGTACTTCATTTCTGCCATTGCTGCATGTACACCTCTTGTGTATAGCAGAAAAATGACTTGATTAAAAGAGTCACGCTGTTGTTATGCTGCCTTTTTCTGCACTCACAACCAAAGACTCTCTGCCATTGAATCTGAAACTTCCAGCAGAAATATGCAGTATATCTGTGCACTGCTTTGTCTAAATCTATTTATTTAAAAGCTTCTGTAAAGTGGATGAAAATTAGCACTAACTGCCCCTCCCGGCACCCCCACCCTGGGTCTTTCTGTAGCTCTCGCACCTTTTCCAAAAGCATCACCGTGCCGTGTTCACTTGGCTGGGTGTTAAACAATTCTGTGCCAGCTCAGGTTATTTCACTTAGTCCACTCATATCTAATGCTTGTTCATCTTTTCACGTGTCGTTTGGTGGACGACGCCCAGGCTGGGTGAGGGGTTTGGAGTCGCCACCTACCTCTCAAAATGTAATCCAGCAGTATCCTTCTGAGATGAGGGGCGAGTCCTGGATGCTACGGAGATTTTATGCGGCCTGTTGGCGCTGGCTCTGCAGTCACCTACTGTAGTCAGTCGTTGCCAACCGAGACGTCACCAGGAGGGATTGGCCTGTGCAATTGTAAAAAGGGGGAAGCCGGATAGAATGAGCTGGAGGAAAAATGGGATGCATCCATCAATGTGCTGTTAAAATGGAGTGGTGTGCTCCTGCCTTGCTGCAAAGTCACAGCCAAAGCTGCCCGTGCCAATCTCTCTAATCAGGGCAGGAAAAAAGTACTGTTTAATTAATCAGCTCAAAGTCAGAACGACAGGGTAAACACTCCAGATAACGAAAGAGCAGATTTGAGTTCCCCAGCAGCTAAACAGTGTATGATCTTTCCCCTTAGCAAGAGTATTTAATGAGGTCGTATTTGGCCCTTTACTGATAACTCCCAAATTAGCAGTGGAGTGATATTTTCGCTATGCATGATTACTTTAGTGAGAAACATACAGAAAGGCATAACAAATAGTAACTGTGTAGTTTGTTTTCTTTGCGGTAGCGAACAAACATTGTGGATGCACGATATGTTTACTGCCGGACTGCGGCCTCCTCCTAAAAGGATCACGATCATCTGAATAATTAATTACTACTTACATGATGCAAATGATTTCTCAGTAAAGATGTGTCACGGGTCAGATTATCACACTTTACCTTTTGTTGCTTTTCAATCACAATATCCTTCCTCTGTTCCTTTTATCTTGCAAGGACATTTATTTTCACACAGTTTTGTTCACCATTTCTTAGTCAGTAAAAGGTAAAGTCATTCAGAGGCATATTCTGAGCTCCTTAATGCTGCTGGATTCAGTGAAACAACCATGATTAAGGCTTAGCCAATTTGCATGCACCCAGTGACAGGACAGCAGCATGTTCTCAACACGTTTCCTTTTTCAGAGATGGGTTAGGTGCAGTTAAAGAGTGCACTGTGCTGAGAGAGACAAAGAATTTCTCTGCCCCTTCAAGCCTGACCTTTTGCTGAAAGAGCTGCCGAGACTCACAGCTGTGATTATGCCAGTGCAGTGCAGGAGAATGTGAGAGCATGTTAGCTGAGTGTCCGCAAGACCCTGAGGACGGCGGACATTAGCCGCTGTCTGATTAGGGAGTGGGGTGGATTGGGGCACATATTTCAGGCAGAATAAAGGCCCACTCCAGTCTGTATACCATGCAGCAGCAGGGGCTGAGGAGACCACCCACGGCATGCTGATTGAACCACTCATATCTCTACTCGAGGACTGGGAGCTGGTGAAGCCTTGAAGGCAGGCCTGCACAGAGTAGCAGCAGAGGTGTGAGCACAAATGGAAATGTGTGTGTCCAGACATGGAGAGAGAGCAGTGTGAGAGCGCCAGGGACAATGCAGTCAGCCACCATGAGCCTGAAATGCACACACACATACATGCGCACGTACACACACGCGTGCACAGACACGTGCGCACACACACATGCGTGCACACACACATACACACGCACAGAGACAAGTGTGCACACGCGCACGTACGCAGACGTGCACACATACAAACTCACAAATATAAACACATAGCACTTGTCACCTTCATTGGAACCATTCAAATATTTGTAAGAATTTCAGCATATATGCAACTCTTAAATAGTATCATTGAACCACCACCAGAATCCAGTAAGAAGCCCCTGAAACAAAAAATAAATCCTCTTAATTTAATGTCAGTCACTTGTGAGCATGTGTGCGTATGTGTGTTTGTATGTATGAGTTTGTGTGTGCATGCATGTGTCTGTGTGTGTATCTGAGTGTGTGTGTGTGTGTCTGTGTGTTCATTAGAGGCTCCTCAGTTTGAGATCCTGCTTCCCCATGGGTAAAATAAACAGTTCTCAGCCTTCCCACTGGGAATGCAGCTGGCAGCATTTTTTTTTTTTAAGTTCAACACCCACCACCTGAAACTGCCCTTCTAGACCCCCTGCAGTGGTTGGACATGTGAACACAGCCTGCCATCATATAACGTCAGAAAGGTGGGGGCTTTCTCAGAAAAAAGTGCAATATTCTTTCATCTGAATACCTAAATACTGAGGAAATGGCATCTGTCTTCTTTATCAAACAATATAACATTAAAGCTGTAGTCTCAGAACACAAAATTACTCAGTAATAACAATAATAATAATAATAATAATAATAATAATAATAATAATAATAATGCACTACACTTGTATAGTGTTTTGAAGACATCCAAATTGCTTTATAATGGAATAGGGACCTCCACCATTACTGTGCAGGATCTAGCCATGGACACGGTAGCCATGGACAGCGCCATAGAGCAGCATATACCTAATACAGGGGTGTCCAATACGTCGATCACGATCAACCGGTAGATCGCAAATGTAACATGGGTAGATTGTTCGTCATTCAAAAAAAATATTTATATATAGCATTTTTTAATATAGGTAGATAATTTTGACCTGGTCATTTTAAAAATAGCTCACAAGCTGGGTACCCCGGATCTAGAACGTACTTTTGTACAAACGCTCCAGTCAGACAAAACTAAGGACAAAGCAGGTTTGATTCTTACTGCAAAGATTCAGTACGGTAGAGATTCAGTAATAGAAGGAGAGATAACTGTAGAAGGGCGATTACAGTCTGTAACAAGGACTTACTGGTTCACATGTCTGTAGATGTACTTAATTAAACCAGAAGTAACTGCGCCTTAGCTTGGATTTCTACCCTTCCCAAGATGCATCTGTCATTAAAGGAGCAGTGGCTAAACTGGGGCCTAATGAAGCCAATCTAAGCACAAGATAGAGTCCAAACTGGCAGTACACTGTCCACCAGTGACTGAAGTGGGGCAGCCATTCTCCTTATTGTCATGTTAGTGTGTGAAATGGTCATTATTAGCAAATTCATTAAGATATTATGGTACTCCAAAGAGTAAAACGTGGAAGTGCTGGTAGTAACAGCCCAAACACTGATGGCTACTTAGCCTCTGAAATTTCTCCTGTTTCACTTGTTAATTGGCACTTTACAAACTATATTAAAGCATATGTATTTTATTTTATTTCTCATTTTTTACAAGAATATCAGATATTCCATTTTTCTTCTCTGTCTCACAGACCTGACAAACTCAGTAAATCAGGATGGCATACAAATACTTGCATTGTCATGGAGACTCAAACTATTAAGAAGATTTATGAAGAATTTTGTGTTGTAAAGGTAGGGCATTGCTGTTATTTAAAGTCTGTGGGCACAGAGACAAATTAAAAGGTATATTTACGTTTTTAAATATGAGACATTTAAGTGTCTTAAATACAGGATAAAATTCATAGTAATTAAAATTTAATTACTCTATAAGTGGAGATGGATGGAGCGTTCTTTATAATGATTACTTGAGAGAACCTTTTGTCCATTTTCAGGTGATGAGTGATTTCTATTACTGTTAGTAGCATTTTATTAAAAAATAATTATTGTAAATTAGTCTTCAAATGCTTGTTTATATCTTTATATTCAAAACCACATCTTCCAGCTGTGGATTAAGGTATTTGATGTCATACTTATTAATTTGTAATTACGTAAAACAAGTAATAAAAACTCTTAATAAAAAGTTGTACGAGTAACAGCACAGCACTAATTTGCTTCTGTATTAATACATTCTAAAACTCTTGCGAACAGGATTATTATAAGTGTCTTTTGTGTTGTGTGTGTATGTGTGTGTAGTTCAGATTCTTCCATGTTTAATGATGATAGCCACTTTTGTAGTACTGTAGTTAGAGTATTATAACAAACTAAAAAGAAAATGAAAACCTATATTCTCTTCAGAATTATTCTGTAGTTCAATTTAATTTGTATATCGCCAACTGCATTTTACTAATTAGTTTGTTTATAAGATTTCTGAATTTAGATTTTACTACAGCCTTTAAAATATATACATTAATAAGATATATATATATATATATATATATATATATGACACCTACATAATTAATCAAGATTTACCTATATATATATAAATATATAAATCTTGATTAATTGTGTAGTGTCGTGTGTGTTTCCTGTTCAGACGGGGGTGAAGCTGTGCACACTGTGACGTGTAAACAATGTTTGACATGTTTTGGGTGCTCAGTGGCAGCCCTCCAGTCTCATCTGGGTCTTTGTGTTGCAGTGTGCGTCTTCCCATGGCTGAAGGCAGTGCATCTTCCCATGACGGAAGGTAGTTTGTCTTCCCATGGCTGAAGGCAGTGCATCTTCCCGTGTCTGAAGAGAATGACCCTCCTTCCTTCTGAAGGGAGTGCATCTTCCTCCCCCCTTCCTGTATTTACAGACACTAACTGGGGACAGGGATGACTTGCAGCCAGGGCATGCTGCTCTGCCCCCCCCCAGAAAGCTACCACTCTCTTTAGCCAAGTGTGTGGGGGGGGCTGGCTCAGCACGCATCCTGTCGACAGATGGTGTTGGCATCCATGCGTGTGGGTCTGTAGGGCTCCTCCTGTTCCAAAAGTGGGAAAAGTGGGTTGTTTGTGTCCCTGGAGAGAGCAATAGTCTGGGAGAGAATGTGTGTGTGTGTGTGTGTGTGTCTGTGTGTGTGTGTGTACCTGTACGTGGCCAGGGAGCCCTTATTATCTCTTAGCTCCCTGCCCATACAAGGATGGCCTACTGATTCGGTATCTGTTAAGTGAGATTAAAACACCCCAGGAACCACTGGCTCCAGTTGGCAGTACCTGCAGCACATGGGCTGTATCCTGTGTTTCCATTGCCTGTTAAAATAGGAAGCAGGGTTCCCAATGGCCACCAGCTCTTCCCACGTTGCCAAGGAATGACCTCCCTCTCTCTAAGGTCTGAACTTGGATGATGCAGTGGGAAGGGTCCACTTTTGGGATGCATGTTGCCTTGGTCTTGTTTGCCTGTTCCTCTCACCAACGCCTTCCCTCAGCCTGCTTGCCAGTGAGATGTCAGCACTACGTTTTTCTTTTTTCCCCTTCTTTTGATGTATTTCTGCCTTTCTACTCCACACTCTCCATGTCAGTCCATTTATAGCTCTGATTCTTTTTGATATGGGAGAAAGGGCACAACCGAGTGAAATATTTACTTCCCAGCATTCCTGTCTTCCTTAATAGCTTTTTTTCCCGTATTGATTGAAATTGAAGTGAAAGCTATTGGTTGGAACTGAACAGTGCAAGCCATTTCCTTTAGAACAAAGTGTGCATAAACATAAAGAGAAATTGAGACCTGGTACCTCTGCAGTTGTACTATTAGTCATTTTGTGACAGGAAGCCTATTATTTATTTACGTATTTGCATGACGGCTGCTGCTTCCATACTTTTCATTGTTAAAGGTTTGCTTATTACAGTTTTGAGCATATGGGAACTGATGCACATGCACTCAAACTGGAACATTTTATGTGCACAGAGTGAATACCAGTGATTTTATGAATGAGTTTATGAGCACAGAAGGATTATGGGAAGTATCAAGATGGTTCAGATTGTGTCTTTGTGTTACTGTGGAGGTTGCAACTCATGCACTAAAATGCCCAATGGTCCTCCCATCAGACTCACTACAATGTGCAGCCTCACCAACCTCTGCGTCCTCAGAAAGACCAAAGGCCATTGGACAAACTTTAAAGGAGGACACAACCCTGCTTGGGAGGTTTGACAGACTCAAGCGCCCCCCCCCCGCCTTGCTGTAGGCTGCCTTTGTGCTATTTCAGGGGCTGGCCTCGAGTCTGACTCCATGCCTCTGGTCTTCAGTGTCATCGCGCAGCTGCAACAAAAACTAAATAAGTAACGTTATTATGTTTTAAATCCCCTGTTCTCATCACATGGCCTTGACGCAGACTCCCTAACGAATGTGGACAGAAGGCAGAACCGGTGCAGCGGAAAATGAGCCCGCGCTGAGTGCATCTGTCTCTGTTTGGCCAGGAGAGCGTGACCACCAGAGCCCAGTTTGGCCCTCCAGCTCGAGGGACCCGGGGGTTGGTAAGCGTGACCTCGTAGGATGTCTGCACGGGCTCGGCAATGCCCCCATTAAATGTGGCTCAACAGACTCCGTTTTGCCAACGTTTGCAGGAATCAGAAAGAGCTGCCAATAATCATTGAAGGTGTCTAGTCATTATCTATTCTATATTCCTCACTGTTATCAATTAACACAGAATATGCCTCATTGCTCCTCTGTCTAATTGTGTTTTATTCTATTTTAAACTTAGCCCCTGCAATAGGTTCATTTTAATCAGCAAACTGGACAGCCTTTGTGGTGCATCGTCAGCACCTTGTCTCATTTTGAAAGAATGAAAATCTATAGGTTGACCAAGATTAATGGCACAGAGCGTGGAGAGTTTCACGTCTGTCTGTATGGACGGTCTGCTCTCATTTCCTTCAGATGAAAAATCCATGGTTCAACAAAGAGCAGGATCTGTTTGTATGACCTATTCCTTTGTGCACTCCTGAGCTCAGTACCCTGTGGGCTATAGCACCTGACCTGGGCATTCCATAAGGCCAGTACGCAGGCTGCCATATGCACAGTGATATAACCAAAGCAGGGGGTGCCACCTCTAACAGAGTCACTGTTGTGCTGCCAACTTGCCTGGCAGTAAACTGCATTGCATGTCTCGCTACAGCACGTTATCTGAAGTTGTTTCTGTAGTGCTTGCAGTGAATGTTGGCATTTTGTGATTTACTGCTCCTAGTTCACTGTGAACCTTTCACTGTTTTATGCAGATTGCATGTTGGCCTCAGCAATATTCACTTCTACACTGTGAGTTACTTTGGATGAACATGAGTGACAAATAAATAAATGGAAGTAACTATATATATATATATATATATATACATACAATATAAGGATAGAATTGTATTTGCTTACAGTTTTCATTTCCATAAATTAGAAGTATGTCAGCCCAAGAGTTTAGGCTTTGCAGTTTCCTGTTTTATATTTGCTGGTCTGAACTGTATGAAGCCTGTCAGACATGAAAGACGCACTAAGAGGCCCACAGATACAGCAGGTGGCCTTGGGAATTGAAGTGAATGATGGGGACGGCATGAGTTCAAGGGGAACTCTTGGTGCCTGTAATTGGAGGCCATGACCTCTGGACCTGGAGACACATATAGTGATGGAATGTCAGGCACGTTCTCTCTCGTCCGTTGGAAGTGAGCAAACAAGGAAGCAGACAATGACTGACAGTCTCTGTGCTGTCAGACAGCAGAGATGAGGACAATCAGGAGAACCTGAGCAGCAGCTGTCCAGCAAAGGATTAGGCTACATCAGGTCTTCAGAAGGAAGAGGAACTCTCAGTCACTTAAGGAGCCAAAGGTTTGGACAAAGCTGCCGACAGAACCAGTGAAGAAGACTACTAGGAATGGGCATCCTTTGTCCCGATGTCTAAGTGAGCTCTCAGATCATAGAATTCGGCCCCCCGTCCACCAACTAGATCAGCCCATCAGCCCTCTCCCAGCCATCAGGCGCTGCGCGTCGCATCACCTAGGCGTGATGGGCGTCGTCTCCATTCATCAGTGTAATTACAGCTCTGAATGGCTCCTGATTCCGTAACCTGGCCTGCACCGTGAGTGATCACGCGGCTGATTGTGCAAAATGACGGGCGAGAGCAGCACCACCGATTTGTCAGGTCCCTCGGTGGCAAACTGCGCTGGAGAGATTAGCACGCTAATGGCTGAGATCTATCAGGGTGGCTGACTGGAGGTTAGGATACTGGGCTAGGGATGTCTCTTAAATATTAACACAGAAAGCCCTGTGGTTGTGCCGTTGCCAAGCACAGGGACTGGGATTGAAAGTTATGTGTTTAGCACTCTATTATGCCCATTAGCAATACATTCATATCTATTAAGTGTATACTGAAGTAAAGACTGGGAGCTTCCAGAAACACTTGTACTCCTGGCTTGCATTCAGCTGTATAAAAATTACCATTAGGTGTGTGTTTTTCTGCATTTTTGAATACCCACAAACACATTAGGCAGCACTTCTGGGAAACAGCTGCTCTGAGTTACACAGTGCTTGTGTTTGTGATCTCTGTGCTGCTGTATGCAATGACTTCCTGTGCGCGCTTACCTGGAAGGCATGCTGGATGAGGCAGCTACATAAATAAATGTTAATGTAAAATTTCATAAATAACAGCCATGTTTGTATTTCTTCTTTCTTTTTTTTGGAAGAAGGTGCCAGGTACCTGATACTATCCTGTATTATGTGATGGCTGGATGACACAGATTTGTCCAACTGCACCCTGTCAGTCTGACTACATCCTGTCAGTCAGACTGCACCTTGTTAGTCTGACTGCACTCTGTCAGACAGACTGCACCTTGTTAGTCCAACTGCACTCTGTCAGGCAGACTGCACCTTGTTAGTCCGACTGCACACTGTCAGACAGACTGCACCTTGTTAGTCCGACTGCACTCTGTCAGGCAGACTGCACCTTGTTAGTCCGACTGCACTCTGCCAGACAGACTGCACCTTGTTAGTCCGACTGCACTCTGCCAGACAGACTGCACGTTGTTAGTCCGACTGCACTCTGCCAGACAGACTGCACCTTGTTAGTCCAACTGCACTCTGTCAGGCAGACTGCACCTTGTTAGTCCGACTGCACTCTGTCAGGCAGACTGCACCCTGTCAGTCCTACTGCACCCTGTCAGTGCAACTACACCTGACAAACATGCCTGGACATTCTTTTGTTCAGATGAAACCCTCACCTTGGCGCATGCAGCACTTGATTCTTCTGGTAGCTCTGGTCGGTCATGTTTTTGAGCAGGCTCCGAGGGACAATGCTATGTTGGGTGACAAACAACAAAATTAGCTTTTAAGGACTGGGTTGACTGGGCAAAAATGCTGTGAGAAAGTTTCACAGCAAGCTGCCATGCTTGAGGCTTCATAGAAATGAAATCTGTAAAAAGTAAGTAAGAAAAAATATGAAACGTGATGTCATTGTACTCCTTCAGGAGAGCAGAGAGAACAGTAGTGAAGGGATGCTGTGTTTTCTGTGTACCTTTCAGAGCCTTTATCATTTTGTCATTTTATTTTCTTTGTCTTTGTGGTATAAAAAGTAGAGTGGAGAGTCACACCAGGAAATATACTGGCTGTTGCAGAAAAATGAGTCTTTCTAAGGAATTTGTTTTCATTTATACCACTGGCTGATGACCAGCGGCACTCGATGGGCTGTGAAGCAATTTCTTGTTTTTTTTTTTTTCTTTTCTCCAGCCAGATAATCTAGAGGGATGTGCACCTGCATTGTCCACTGAAAGTGCCTCTTCTTGTCCCCTCAGTGCTACATCATCTGTATCTGCTCCCGCGGGATGCTTTTTTCCATCTCGCTGCCTGCGAAAACGACCGCGCTTCGGGGGCCACCCCATGTCACGCGCGCCATAATGTCCCACAAACGCATGTCCAAATCTCACCCGCCTCCGCACCAGCCCTCACCTACCTCTGTGCTTCAGAACTGCTGCTGCCAGCGGGTTTCCTTGGTAACGGTGCCTGTCCCCCCCCACCCCACCCCCAGGGATTGCTGAGCTGGGGGAATTTTTGGCAGTTCTTACTTAACATCCTTTTGCAAGTTGTCAGCTCGCACCTCATTCCCCCTGAACCCCCCCATGGAGATTCTTATTCACCCAACACTACACAAGCCCGACTTTTTATTACCAGTTCTGCTTCTTCCCTTCTCTGTGCTCTTGTCTGTTCTTTCTTTGCTTCTCATCCACACATTGTGAAACCTGCCTTTTCTCCATCTTCCTTTTCCTCTCCACTCCTTCAGCTCCAGGGTTTGTGATGGAATTGCGTTGCTGCAGATTTTGCAGGTGTGCAGCATTGGAAGCTGCAGGTCAGATGCCTTTTGGCAGACCCTTGCTGAGACAGATTGTGTTACTTGCTGAGAAGCTAATTTATTGATTCAGGCTAAAGGTTCTTCCTTATATATTTTCCCATAAGGCTGACTTTTAGTGGTGCTTAAGGAGATCAGAAATGTCCTCTAAGACAATACCGGATGACCTGGCAGATGATGTGGTGTAACACATAACTTGTTAAGTAGACAGTGTTCTCCCGGACAGTGAATGCAGGGTGTCATTGCACCTCATTAACAGTAGATGGCAGTTTCTCTCTATAAAGTGTTCTTCCTTTCAGGCTCTGTGCCCCTCCCCTCCTCTGCTAGCACCTGGGCAGCCACCTCTCAGGGGTACCTGTTCAGCTGTGGGGAAAAGTAGGTGGGATGATGTCCCCAAGCAGTGGATATACCAGTACCTTGACCTGTTGTTATGTGGCTAGATGGTCTAAGAAATGACTCCTACTGTAGCCAGGACTGATGTTTTTTTGCCCTGTGGCAGAGTCTGTGGTCAGGCACAATGGCTCCTTACCTCAGGTGATCCTGACCTCGGGAGAGCCCACTGACAGAGGTGGCTTTTATAGGGACATATTAGCAGTCTGCTCTATGCATTTACCTCCACTAATAAAAAATATTGAAAACTATCGATAAAATGTCACAGCATGCATTACAAGAAATTTTCACAGACAAGTGGATACAAACAGCTGTTTGGATCATATTCCAGGGGGGGATAAAAACTAAAAAAAAAAAAAAAAAACACCCAGCAGGAAAGAGGGAGATGAGATGAAAGAACACAACACATCTCCTACAGAGGACCCGATTCATTTGGCTGAAAACCAACTGTCTGCTTCCTACTTTTCAAGGTTTGTCATTAGTTGTCTCTCTCTCTCTCTATTCCTCATCATCAGTCTGTGTTTTACCCACATTGCAGACATCAGACAGCACCGTGGTGGCAGAAATTCTAAGCTCTGGCATGCGGAAGCCGTGTTGATCTCTCTCAGGGTGTAATTGAGTAAAAATCTTTTAAACAATTGCTGTGTTTGCTGCAGATCTCATGCATGTTTTGTACTGATGGGTCCATGTGGTCCTGCATTGTGTCCATGGCCTTATGCCTGCAGATTACCGGTAAGGAGAGAGCTGTTTATGGGCGGGGGGGGGTTCATATTGAAATATGGCAAGTGAAAGCATTACAAATCAATCATTTTTCAATGAATTTTTTCTATAGGAGAAAATTTTTTTAATTTAAAAATTATGTGTTTTAGTTGTTATACTGTAAGATCTATTTATATCAAATCTGATTTGGTCATATGACATTAAATGGTGACTAAACATGCCATGTTACAGATTACATTTTCACAAGAACTTTCTGTGTAGTTTCACGCAAATGTAATATTTTTAATTAACGATGATTGTTATATGACAGATTCCAACACCTTAGAAAATGCTTGAGGAAATCTTGCTGTAAAACCATATTTTACATCTGCAACATAATGGCATATAATAATTTTATATGGGCACGTTCTGTGCTGTGGCCAGAACACATAACGGTTATATTATGACAGCTGCATATTATATCATCTGTTGATGGAAACAAATACAGTGCTAAATCTGGAAGACAGAGTGTCCTTTAAATGAGAGCAGGTTGAATCCTGGGTATTTTGAGCTGAGCACCAGCTGGATATGAAAACAGACCACTATACCTGAAAATCACATACAACATTTTGTCAAGTGCAGGTGAAAATAAACTTGACAAAAATATTTATACCACGGTGACAATTTACGTCTTCAGCAGGCATGAAGAAAGCTTTCAGAGCACTGCACAGACTTTAGAGTTCTTGGGGGTCCCTACAGAACATTTTCCTTGACACTAATTAGCCTTTTAGGGGCAATTTAAGTGCACCACTTCCTGCATGTCCAATACTATATGTATGATGTATACACCTTAAATGTACTGCTTATTACATATACACTACTGTACACTGTATATAGGTTAGTTGAACCAGTTCCTACATATCAACTACTATATATTGTATATATAACTGAAGTCTACCACTTCCTATATATCTACTACTATATACAGTGTATGTACATAACCTAAGGGTGCTGGAAATGTAACCAGAATAGTACAGTAGTTGCAGGGAAACACAATGATGAAATGAACTATGTTGCCCTAATTGGTACAGAACTTTACTGGGATTTCTCAATGTGTGATAAGCAGGTACAAGATGGCACTCCATTCAGTTACCATACAGGTAATATGGTGTCATGTCCAGTGCCTGTAGTGGCATACGCCGACCACTATTTCCTCTTTTGTCCCTGTCTACATTCTTTCTTACTCATGGTTTCTTAGTTGACGTAATCATTGTTATCATCTGTTCCTCGTTTGCTACCCTTCCTTATTTAAACCCTGTTCTGCCTTTTCTCCCTTGCTGGGTGTTCTTCTACTATGTTGCAGAGTAGTTCTGTTGGTTTGCCTTCATGATTTTTCCTGTAAATTCAAGTATCTCTGTTAGATGTTTGTTGTGTATCCCCTAGCCTGGTTGTTCCTTGTTCCCCTTCTGTTTCTCAGTTTTGTTCTGTTAATAAACCTAGAGTACCACATATTGAACCTTGTCCACTTCACCTCCTCCTCCAAACATTACTAATGGCAATCAGTTGGTCAGTGTTAGTGATGCTCCAGGTGATTTATGTACACATGTACAATGTAGAACACAGCAGTTTGTACAGTACAATATTTAGAGTTCCACTCGGAATACCTGAACAGCTGACTGGTTTAATTAGATACATCTTTCCTTTTCTTTTTTGCTGTCTAGAACGAGAATCTTAGGCCCTTAAATACTAAAAGCCCCACCCCTATTTTAAAATGAACAATTTGTGTAATAACATGCATATTAAAATTTCACCAGCACTATTACTTTAAACAATAAATATTAAAATAACATTATCAGTAAAACAATTAATTGAGAATTTACATGATTACATTTGCAAACGCTAATGGTTTTTTATTGCTACACTGTTATAGTTGCACAAAGGGTGAATGTAACAATCTGGCCATAACACAAACATTCCATCACTATGAATCAATCTGACAACTGTAATACACATTTACACCAAGCGGCTACATTTCAAATCACCCTGAATTAGACAAAAGCACCTTCATAATTTGTGCTTTCAGTATTCCTTGGGCCACAGTGACTCTGGTCCTGTCCTGCCCCTGTTGCTGTCGTGGTGGCACTCCACCAGCATGCTCCTGGTAACAGAACAAGATGAGTTTCTAAAAGTAATTCATCATACAAGAACGCCATGTGCAGCAAGAGAACGTTCCAGAAGAAATATTCTGTATGATGTTCTTGAAAATGTGCCCCGTGGAATTCTCTCAGTGATTTAAATGCACTGTCCATGTCGGACTTTTTTGTGTCATTCTGGTGCGAATGGGAATAATTTCTGAAGATTGAGGTAAAAGTTACAGAGGGAGCTGGGGCTGCTTAAAGTTGTACCCACAATGCAATAAGAGAGAATAGATCAGAGCTGTTCAGTGTCAGTTGCGAGATGGGAGGTCGACCAGGAACCACTCGTCCGTCTCGGGCTTAAAGTGCCAGTAGCCCGACAACAACAACGGGGCCACATTCATCTCGAAAATCTCTGAGGATTTTCACTCTCGTACGTGTCGGGCTTGCTGCGTTCCCGGTATTTCCATCCTGAGACAGTTTGATCGAGCGCTTCAATTAAACACGGAGATGAAGTGCTGTCAGTGGGAGGATCGGTCCTCCTGGGTGCTGAGAAGGTTTTGTTGGAACGGGTCAGAACATTGGACAGGAAGGCTTGTGCTATCCATTCAGCTCTTTGCTATTTTTTTCAGTGCCTCTGGCCTGAAGAAAGTTAGCTTGGCTTAGGTGACTTAGTTATTCTTAGATTTGAGTTGTATGGAAATGTTCAAGCAGGCAATGAGGGACTTCGTGACCGAGTCCCTCACCGCCTCGTCTCTGCGTGCCGATGTATGATGCATGCCTGTGCTTGTTAAGAAACGTCCGTCTGCGCTGTCGGCCTTTGTGTACCAGTGGATCACTCTCCAGCTCTCAGTGTGCCTGTTTCTGTGTATGTCTTTGAGCAAGTCATCAGTCTAGTTGTAGTGGTTGTGTCTATGAGCTGACTTCACCTTGCTGTATTTGTAAATATTGACTAAAATCTTAATGACAGCAGTTCCTCTAAATCTTTACAATAGGAATATCTTTTACCAGTCTGTTTGCTTTTTCCAATAAAAATATTAAGAGGTATATTTTTCTGACTGGGCTTGGGTTTATGGATTTTTAATTGCATTAAACTGAGGATGACCCATACAGCAGTATGAGTACAAACACAATTTTGTGTGTGTGCGTGTGTATTCTTCTGTTCTCACAGACACTCCTTACTCTTCTTCTTAAATCACATGCACTCTCAAGCTGTTCACCTCTTCTGTTTTATGAATATGTTCCAAACACCCAGTGAAGGGTACAACTGTACCTCAGTATAACAGGGTTAATCTTTCCAGCCAAAATGACTTCTTGAACTTACCACGTGGTCCACAGGAAAACGCAGGCCTTGCGGCTGGCTGATTGCCTCACTTTCTGCTTCATGTGTGTCTTATGCAGGGCCAGTTTAAAGAACTTTTTTTCTGTGCCTGTTCACAAATGTCCAGGGAAAGGGTAATGTTGGCAGCCTAGGCCAATAGTCTTTCACCTGCAGGTGAGCAGCTGGTTCCTTTGTGGTTCCCTGCTAACCTGTACCTGTAGGCTTGAAACAGGATAGTGGAAGTCTGGGAGTCATAAGCTCTCTCAGCAGTTGGTTAGCTGCATGTAGGTTAATTCTTTGCCATGAGTCTCCAGGTGGGGGCTGTTGACAGCACCAAGGGTTGTCCTGTCAGGCTGGAGTAGTACACAGGGTGGCACGGGGGCGATTCTCACATCAGCATCACACTCCTGGACTTCTTCCCAAATACAGCATCATGTCTTTGTTTTTGCCTTTAAAGCTGTATGAGAGCTTTTGTCATTTTGGTTACTTTAATTTCACATTGTACAAGAATTGTGTGTTGCTTTAACAATGATGTGTGCAAACAAATTACAAAAAGGTGCTTTTCAGGATGGACATTCATAAAGGCTCAAGTTTAGCCAATCTTTGCTATGTCAGAGTTGTATTGGGTGGCATTTTCAATGTGCTGGCTTGCACGGACCTGACATTGCAGTCAGCTGGCAGTTTCTAGAGCTGATTAAGGACCGGTCAGTCACATGTTCCCTGGCAGTGAAGGGCAGTGCTTTCTGCTCTTGCTTGTATGACAAGTTTCTGGCCCGTGGCTGAAACCTGCCGAGTTTAAGAAGGGCAATTTTGCAACACTTGACATTTGACTTGATTGACTAAAGTGTTGAGAGTCAAAAAAAAAAAAGGCTGCAATCAAATTTGACCAAGGAGGTAAACCATTCTGTGAGTGGGCTGAGGTTTTGTTTTGATTTTTCATGTGGGCTCCATATTTTTGACTGGCTGAACGATCATTTGAAAGACTGCTGCAGAACATAGCTTTCAGCTACACTTAATGATACACGTCAGGTGGCGGTGGTGGGGAGGTTGGCTGGTATTCACCTTCTAAGTTAATATATATTGTTTATTTTGGCAAGGAGTTTCTGGAGTTCTGGAAGCTGTGTTTAAAGAAGACTTTACTGCTAGCACAGTAGAATGTTCATTCTGACCCATTAGCCTCTCCAAAACGAAAGTGCTGTTAAGATTTAATAGGCTGGTTTTGTCAGTGTTTAACAGTGCTGTACATTCACTCTGTATACAAGCGTTGGGAGTGTTTCTTTGGATAAAATCTATTTTGCATTGGTTCCGGGCGGATGGCCAGGATGAAAGGCATTGCTGTGACAGCACTCAAATCCTGTACCCCTAACCTCCATCCATTTACTCTTCTGTAATTACTTTGTTCTTTACTCTTCCTGTAAAATGACTTTCTTTTTCCATTAACAATTTTATAAGTCAGTCTTTTGATGCTGGATCTAATTAAATACAGCACAATTACAAAGTTGACTGATATTGCACAGATGGCTGAAAAAAGGCAGAATCTAAAAGTAATGTAAAAAGCAGAAGAGAAAAGCTACTTTACTGCAGGCACTCAGAGTGCTTACATTGCGAGACACTGCAGCTGCGGATGTGGAAAAACAACAGGAGAGCGGCATGCTAGCAGAGTGGCACCGGCAATGGAGAAGAGGCTTTCGAGTGATGATAAATGCGATTATGCTGTCAGACTCATCTGTGGCGATTGTACCTGATGGTGGCGGGCGCTTCATTGAAAATCAGCATCGTGTGCAGGGGCTGTCCTTGGGCAGTGCAGGTGGCACGGCAAATGTGAAAGTCAGGACAGGAAAAGTACCCAGATGTGTTGAGTTTGGATGATGAGGCCTCACTGGTGTTCTGCATCTGACTTTACAACAGTGCAGCCCATGCACAGAGCCTTACAAGAGGCCTCTTGAGGGTGACTATCAGCTTCTGCTCTGACCTCTTCAAATGCAGAATGTTTCGGTGTGAGAGAGAGTAAGGACATTTTGCTCTGAGCATGTCTGCATAAGTCTGCCCCTGTGATGTTCAGTGTTTCCTGACAAGAAGGAAATGCACTGGAAATAGGTGGAGATCTTTCCTGACCGAATAGCTGTCCTCACAGGAGAGAAAACAGCACAAAGTTAGTCCTTAATTTCTGTGTTCGGGATAATTCTGCTCACATAACTCAGTGAACGTAAGTTTCAGTCAACTGTGAAAATGCAAATGATCAGCTGAAATCATACAAGACAATATCCTCCTTCTGTAAAAAATACAGGGTCTTGCACATGAGCCGCACGAACACACGTGCACACATTCAGATAAAACGGCGCATTTGTAGAATTTAACAGCCCAGAAACGGGCTGGCGTGCGGAGGTTACGATGCTGCCTGCACAGATGCCCTGCAGAACACAGCCACTTTTCAAAAATCGTCTCTATTGCACCTCCAGCTCATCGCCCAAATCAATTTCATGTCGGAGTAATTCAGAATAATCACCACAGTAGCCGTGATTTTAAATGGCTGCTCTGAGTGCCGTCCAGGTGGTTAAGTTGAGAGATGCTGAAAAAGAGAAGTGCTGCAAGGTTAGTTCATTTTGATCTCGGGAGCGAACATTGTTCCCCTTTAATAGTCGGGGAGGGAGCAATCAGGAGAGCTCTCATTTGCCCTCTTCTTCTGTAACGGACACGTATCTGCTGTGGAGAGCAGTCCAGCCATGGAGCCGAGCTCCTGGTGCTGCTGTGCTGCGTGGTAACCTGTCACAAGGCAGACACTATCTCTCCCACGGTCCGAAAAGAGCGACTCTTTAGCGCAGCAGCTGACAGCAAAACGGGCGCTGAACTTGCCCGCGGCGCTTTGCTCTTGTCAGCAGGCGTAACGAAGCAGGGACCAGTCTGCAGGTCAGCGCACCTCTGGGCACGGAACAGCTGGCGCTAACGAGGGGCTGCCCACAGTCCGGTTTAGGATGACACATGTGAGACCAGCGGATTTAAATTTCTTTTCTTGTCAGTGCACATTTTGTGCGACAAAGGGCCCGCCAGCCATTACGCCCTGCTTTTCTTTTTCTACCATTTCCATTCTGGAAAATAAACCCTTTTATCTGATAGGTCTACACACTCTAACAATTCATAAATGTTTTTTCCTTCTCTCTTTGTTGCCCTGTAGTTTACCTCTGTGTAAAACTGCCCAGGGTCTTGACTTGTGATGTATTACTCTGTCTGACTCTTTATCACACCCACACATTTGTTTTTGTTAACTGGGGAAAAAACATCTTCTAATTCTTGTCCAGTGAGATCTGTGTTTGACACGTCTCTTTTAGCATGACGTTTCCCCCTCACCTACACAAAGTGCATTTGCGCACTGCATCGTTATCCCATGCATTAACCACAGTGGAGGGTCTTACCTGTGTAGCACAGTATAGGTCCCAGGGAATGTCTGATAAAAATCACCCGCTACAACTGCCAAGGCTGTACGATGGGCGTCTGTTAACTTGATTTACCTGCGATGCTGTTCTCGACTAGTAAGGTTTTTATTAAGATGCGGTTACATTGCGATTTAGATTTGTGCTTTTTAACCTCAGTGCTTCAGTGCTATTAATAATGCTGGAAGATCATGTTTGAGTAACCTGCTTCAGGTGAGTGCACCTGTTTATTTATTCCAACAAGCCTGAGGCCTGAGTGTCCTCCTCAATTGGGATTACCAGGGACTGCTGGAAAATATGTACGGGCTCCGTCCTAACAGTCCTGCTTCCCGTTTGAAAGCCTTACTAATTTTAGGTACAGTACAGCCCACTTGCTGATGACACGACTGCGGAAATACACGAGTGCGTGCATGTGTGTGATTAATTGTCCTGTCTGAAGCAGTGGCGTGACAACGAAATATACGGCACGACTAAAGACGATGACGATTACATGCACTAATTCAACCATAAATTTGAATATAGGAGGTTGCCTAAACTGCTTTTTATTCAGAAAATAAATTCACCACTTTAAATTTACATGCGTGAAGGTTAATGATGTCTAGGTAAATCACACCGTGGAATAGAGCGCAATAAAGCAACCTTAGCTCAGCAATAAATAGCTGTAATTTGAATAAATCACAAACACAGGTGATAGCTAATGAAATTAAAGGCTGTTCTTGTGTCTAACAAATTAGTTATAGTTATTTGCATACCAAGTACAAAACTACACTCATCATTTGCAATAATGTGTTTACTGTGAAGACCTCTGTTCTCAAGGATACCTTCAGCTGGTCAGTCTTTAGTACACGGAAGGAGTTTTGATGCATTCAACATTTATTAAAGCAGTGTGATAAAAATCATTAGCACCATAACTCTTAAAAAATTTCTGAAAAAGAAATGACATGTGACCTCAGCTGGTGAATGTTAGTATGTAAACATAGTATGTAGGTGTGTGTGTGTGTGTGTGTGTGTGTACTGTGGCCCCCTACACAGAGGATGTTGCAGAGGCATAAAACTAGTGTACAAAAATTTTTGCACAATAAATTCTTCTGCCGGCGGCACGGTGGCGGGGTGGTTAGCACCGTCGTCGCGTACCTCCAGGCCTGGGGTTCAATTCTTTGGGTCTGTGTGTTCAAAACCTTGGGTCTGTGTGCGTGGAGTTTGCATGTTCTCCCTGTGCTTGGTGGGTTTTCTCCGGGTGCTCCGGTTTCCTC
>JABJVR010028304.1:0-35683 GCA_025773905.1 Chitala chitala
GTTTTTGGACTGTGGGAGGAAACCGGAGCACCTGGAGAAAACCCACCAAGCACAGGGAGAACATGCAAACTCCACGCCCACAGACCCAAGATGGGAATTGAGCCCCAGGCCTGGAGGCGCGCGGCGACAGTGCTAACCACCACGCCACCATGCCACCTGCTATGTTAAACCAACTTTATTAAACTTAACAAGTATGCTTACATGCTGACCTTTATTCCTAATATCCTTGAACACAGACTGCAGAAAAACTATGTCACCTCAGTTATTAATATCTTTTTCACTAAGAGTTGCCCCAAATATACTTGCAATTGCGACTGTAGGGAAAATATGTAACAGTTCTATGTGTACTGAATAAACAGTACTCATGTATATAGAGCCAAAAAGTCATACAATAAGGCAGGAGAGAAACTATTTTAGACAAATTAATAAGCCTTTAGGCCTGGGCCAGTAACATCAGTGTGTCAGTACAGCATTGTCACCTGTCATTGGTGGTTCAGCCCATAGATAGCACTGTGACATCACAGCACTGTCACCTCTCACTGGAAGTTCACCCAACACACAGCAGACTGAGCAGTGGCAGCGTGCTGTTCTAAACCTCATCAGACCTTAAACTGTCTCATTTGATCACTGTGTAACATGCTGGCACAGAACAGGCATTGCCCAGACGTTACACATCATGACTCAGTGTTATAATACTGATATTCCACCATACTGCAACTAAAGAAAGCGTAATTTCTTTAGTTTTATAACTGCTTCCATTCAGTAAATCTATACAATCCATTGCTTCTTATATTATCTATGGAGTACCATTGTTAAAAACATTGCTCCACATCCAGAATGTCTTAAATTTGGCATTTCAGCATAAAACCTTTACAATCTACCAAAGCAAAGGGAAGTAAAGCACAGGAGTGGGTCCAAAAGCATGTTCAGGTTCAGGACTCATATTCCTGAGCATGGGAAGCAGGCAGCTCTGTTCAGCAGAGATCACCGGTGCCCTGACAGGTGGGTATCTCTGTTGTGCATCTGCAAGTGGGACAGCGTGTGCTTCCTGCCGTTCTGTGTCCCCATCACAGCTCAGCTCAAAGGCTTTACATCAGGAATTATTCAAAGTGCAGAAAAACATAAAAACACAAACAGAATGAAAGCCAGTCTGTGGTAAACCAAAACCCTTTTCATGCTGCGTCCACATTATTTTTACATAATGTGCTCAGCTCCTCCATAAAATGAGCCCATGAGAGTCAAAGAGGGAGCAGAAATGACAAGAGGAAACGACGAGAAGAGGGTGGCATTTATAAAAAAGTTCATTAAAATGTGCTCGATTTAGCCTGCAGCCCAGTAGGAACAAAATGCCACTGTGGAGCAGTAATAGGAACAGAGGCTCATTTCACTCCTCTGTGAAGTAAAAGCTGATTTATTGAAATAACAGACGGCTCAAGTGGCACGATGGGCATCAAACCCAGGTCTCCACCCTGGAAGGGTAACCAACGTTAACCATCTACCTCTGCATCTGACAGCCGCGAGCTGATCCTTCTTTTATTAACAACACGTGAGCTTGGGCACTGAAACCAGTAATAAGACTAGGCTGGCACTGAACAAAATCCCTATTATAATATGCCCTGTTACTGAGTTATATAATTAACTTTATCAATGTTATTACACAGTCTGTAAAAGATTAGGATGAGGGCTGAAAACGCTGTGCTGTGAGTAGCAGTAGTTACAGGCATGATTCAATGTGCAGAAGGCAGTCCTGCTCTGCACCAGGCCTGGGGGCATTTGTGCTCCTCTAATGATTTTTCCACTGAACGAACAAGCTGCTCACATGGTAAACATGGGCATCAGAGTGGGACTCTGGCAGCAGCGTTGATTACAAGGAGTCCTCTAGAGAAGCCTCATTGGCGCTGTGACCCCAGCACTGCATTAGCACTTCTTTGTGCCCACAGCACTGGGTTAAAACCTCTTTGTGCCCACAGCACTGGGTTAGCACCTCTTTGTGCCCACAGTGCTTACATAAAGGATCAAATAGGACAAGTGGTTGATTAGCCCAGTGGGCACGTGGCAGGTTTGAAACCTGATGGCTCCTTCAGTCTATTACACCACACTCGGCAAAATGAATGTTATACTTTAAACATTCAAAGTGATCGTAAATCCCGCGCCTCTTTAACCCTCTAATGGACTCTATGACTCTCAGAGCTATGTCATCAGGAGCTTTATGCTCCTGGTAGGTTTCCCATGGAAAACAGGTCTGAGGTGAGAGCACAGACAAAAAGTCCCCATAAAGACACAAAAGAAGAATGAGTGTACTGTGCTTAATATGGGGCTACCAGGACCTACTGTTGGAGCCAGGCCTGGGGGTTGGATTCACAGGTGAGGACCTGGAGGCCAGGTAATCCACAGAAGACATCCAGGCTAAACCCAGAATGGTGGTGTTGGGTCATCTTGTATGCTCACGACCCACAGGATAAGGGATGGAGTTCAGATGTAATGACAACAAAGTGGCAGATTATTGTAGGACAGATCAAGCCTACTGCCACTGTGACCCACTCTTGGATAAACAGGTGAAAACTGACTGACTGACGGACTGATAAATGATGAGCACAAATGCAAGTAACACCCCAATCTCCTCCATGTTGGAAAGCTACTGTGCACAGCTGTGCTTTGCCCTGTTTTTGTTAGGGCTTGGGATTTGCACATACAGTGGAACCTCGGTTTACGATTGCCTCCTTTCACAAATTCTTCATTTCACGAACTATATTTCCACACAAAAAATGCCTCGCTTGTCATACTACACCTCGGTTCTCAGCGCGTGTGTCAGCTGCTGTTTAGCTTTTGCACAGTGTACATCTCTGTTCGAATTCGGCTTGCGTTCTAGAGAGTAGAGAGTAGAGAAATTGTAGAAAAATTGCTGCTCATTTGGATAAACAAGAAAATGTTAGCTGGCGACAGTGTTTCTGAGGCTATTATATGTGAAAAAGCAAGGCGATTTACACCGTCAGCTCTCTTCTGTACAGGTAAGGTAACATTAAATTAAGTTTATATTATTATATTTTTTATATTATTAATATTATTATATTCGTGTATATTTTAACTGTTTGGTATTGTGTTTGTCATTTTTTGTGTTAGATTTAATGATTTTCCTGGGGTCCAGGAAGGATTAATCCATTTTACATTGATTCCTATGGGAAAAATAGTTTTGGTTCATGAACTTTTCAGATTACAAACCACCTTCAGGAACCAATTAAGTTCGTGAACCGAGGTTCCACTATAATTCCATGTTTAGCAAACTTTTGTAAAAACTATGCATATGACTGAGTGAACACTGCTGTACACACTACGGCTGTGCCAGTGGAGAGGAGCCATATGTGACTCCAATACTGGTAATCCCAAATGCACAGATAACTGTCAAAAGCTATATCAAATATTTATTGAAACACCATAAACACATACTTGGTTGTCCAAAGAAATTCATGCCATCAAGGAATTTCTTGATTGGGTGAATCACTGAATAAACAGTACAGTAGGGCCCCTGTATCTAGGGGTATTATATTTCAAGCTTAACTGTGGTTGGCTGAAACAGTAGATAAGTACGGACACCTTATAATAACTGTTTACTATGTCCCAGATCATATTTGCTTTCTGAGCTGGAGAACACCCATTGGTCTTCAGGAATGCCAGTCGCCGAACTGAAGAACCAATGAGGAGCCAAAGTGTGGACAGGAAGTCTCTGGTTTGGGAATTAAAAACAAATAAACGCAACTTCCTGCAAGACACGTGTTGTTGGGCTTCCCACTTCCAAAATAGTGTGTATTTTCTTCATGGTTCACTGTATTGAATCGTCTTGTTTTCAGTCAAGTTGCTTGTTTTGCTATTCATAATCTTGCTAAACTGAATATTGTGCACTTTTGACAATAGGACAGCACTTACTGTTAGCTGGATTCTCTGATACTGCCGACCCCGTTTTAATATGCATGCGTACTATTACTCATTTGTAAGTCACTCTGGACAAAGGTGTCTGCTAAATGAATAAATGTAAATGTAAAACGTAAATGCAAAATTCAAAATTGACTGTGGTCATAAAGGGATGCACATGGTCAGGTACAATACTGAGGTAGGCTGTGGCATTAAAATGATGCTCAGTTGGTACCCATTAGTACCCAAAGTATATGATATTATACTATCCATAAAAGTATAATACATATATAACTAAAAAGGTCCAAACCTTAAATTAAAAATTGAAATTAAACTGAGGAAAATCAAAGATAAACATCAAACAGTAACATTAAAAAAACATAAAAAACATCATCCCCAAACTCCACCTAAAAATCCGCAGTCAGACGGGTATAACTTAGACCATTCTAGGGCTGAACCACTAACCCCTTATCATATTGTAGAAGTTAAATAAGAATAGCATGGTCAGTTGTACAGAACTCAGCTGTCAGATCAAGGAGCAGGAGTATCACTGAATTCCCCTCCTCAGTAAACATATAAAGATCGTTAACAACCTTTAGGAGTACCTTTAAAATCAGACCGAAACACCCCAAGAATGCTATGCATATCCAAATAAGATTTCAGCTGTATAAAAACAATATTCTCCATAATCTTTTTCTACATAATTGTTATGGTCTGTAATCACTGTAGACACAGTAAATGTACTGTATATAAAATGAAAAGCTCTAATTTCAGTGGAAGCCCCTGGTGTATAAAGCCTTAAATATGACACCCTTAATGACAAAATTAATTTCTGTCATTATTTTACATTCAGTTGAGTTACTAAAAAAATATCTGCTTATCGGAGCAGTGTAGACTACAACACAACTTCATTCTGACACAAAGAAAAAAGGGGCTCGCACACACCTGAGAAAGGGCATTACTACAGGTGTCTAGGTGAGGTGCCTACCTGGGTGACCTTCTCTGTGACATTCTGCGTGCGGTCCTTCACCTTGCTTGCTGCAATGATCTCAATCTCGGTGGGCGTAGGTGGATGGAGCTTGTCAGACCCAAAGTTAAATGTGATCCGTGGAACCTTCTGAATGGTGCGATACCTCATAAGGTCCGAGTCCGATGTAGAATTCAGCAAGCTATTCTTGAAATCTAGGAATAAAGCCATCAGTTTGTAATGAAAGGGGTTACAAAGGGGATAATCACATTTTCAAAAGTGGATAGCTCCAACCAGCAGATATGACGCAAGAAATATTTTGTTGGATTAATATTTTGTTAATCCTGGAAAGCTAGAATTTTTCTACATTTGTAAATGTCTAAATTCTCTAAATTTGGGCTCCATTTTATGCCCCCTTCTTTAACTACCTATACTGTGTACTCAAAATGATATTTGGAACCCAAATGGAACTCAAACTGATTAATTGCATTGGCAAAATCCAAAGCACTCATTAATTAGAAAGAGGAGTATTAGAAATGCCTGTTCTATGCCATATTTATGGCTTGCATTACCTTGCATAGGTTCTTAATAATAATTAAAAACGTTTTGCATTTAGACCAAATTATGTTTTCAAACATGTAATTGTTATTTTTATTAATTTTTCCAACTTGCTCAACCAAGAGGTAAGGTATGAGCTGTAGCCAGTCCCAGTAAACAGAGCTCACAGTAAGGCTGTAGCCGGTATTGTGCACTAGCCCACATAAGGCATACAAACACAGCAGTATTAGGGACAATTAAGAGTGTAATCTTTCAAATGGAACTGGAACACCTTAATGAAACACGCAAAGTCCAGGGCCCTAGACCCTGCAGGTATAAGGCCATGATGCCACAGCTCTGCAGATGTGCTGCCTGCAGTATTCAGTATTTTAATATTCCAATCCATACGCATAGCCGCACCCACTAATGTGCTGGTCAGCTGGCAGGACAGGCTTACTGGTGGTGCGTGGGCCCCCAGAGCTGCCCCCCCAGTCAGCCCTCATGCTGTCAATGTGGTCCAGTGAGGAGGCCCGCCGCAGGTTCTGATGGACATCTCGAGTCCGAGGGAATGCGAAGCCCGTGCCTGGGAAGGGCCCCTTGGGGTCGAGGCTCTTGGCAGGACACCTGGGGGAGGACAGTGCTGTTGGCTGCAGGCAGTTGTTCAGCCCAATCAGGGCTTCAGTTTCATCAGACTGCGTACACTGCTCCTTGGACAGGATATGCAGCTCTTTGAGTGGAACCTCCTCATTGCTGGGCTAGGGGAAAGGAGGCAAGAGGAGGCAGGTAAAAACTCCCAGGAATAAATATACCAGCATGGCAACAATAACTCACTAACATCATAGTCTTATGCCACATACTGTATAAATCCCTCGAACACACCTCGGATTTTAAAAACTGATGTAATTCCTACTACTAGCAGATCACCTTTTATTTTTACTAACAGTTTATTTGGTGAGTTTTATAGATTTTCCTTGCTCCTATATCTACAAAAACAGACCTTTTCCGTTGAACACTCACCTGGAGATAATCCACCACGACACCCTCAAACTGGTCCTTGGACAGAGAGTTTCGACGCAACGCAAAGGTTCGAAGCGTAGGCAGCTTCAGCCGTATTCTGTGACTCTGTCCTGGGACAAGACAAGACAGCACTCTGAACAGCAGCCTGTGTAACTGTATGTTTGTGTCTCCACCAAAGACCGGCACTAAACTAAACAGCCACTTCGTACTACCATATTCCCAGACTGTATGTCTAAAGCATTTTGCTGAAATGTTGACTACTGAATCAGGTCAGTATATACAATACTCACATTAAAGTGTTTTGGTTATTTAGTTCAAGATGGCTCATGTGTACATATGGCAACAAGTGCATCTGTTGTAGCAATCACATAACAAGTGCACGTACTAAATATCACGCATTGAGTATTTTTATATGTAAGTGTGTTTTTCTGTGTACGTTTATGCTACTGTTGTACATAAAGCAGAAGTGATTTACCCTGGTTCTCACGGACTAAAGAGTGTGCTGGATTCACTCAGCCCAATCACTTAATTACCTTATTAAAGTAATTACCTGGCACTACAGGTGACAGTGAAATGCTAATTCGTGTTTTCAGAGACCTGCTGTTGTCCACCCCTTCAGAACCAGATTTCTCCACCTTTGATGCAGAGTGCCTAACAAGATTACAAAACCTCAGGGATTTAATCCCCATGCTCTGGGTGCCCTAACTGATATTCATCTGATCTCGCCTCTGTGTTAGCATCACTACGAACCCACACAGGCATGCGCATGCTTGCTGACCTGCGCTCAGCCAGCCCTGGGCCAGTCGCTGTCTCAGGCTGCTGCTCTTGGGGCACGTGCTGAGCAGCTCCTCGAAGTTGAGGATGAACATGACCACGGCGCCCTCCACGTTCTTCACTGGAACCACATCCACCCGGCAAGGCAGGCAGGTCCCTGTGACCAACAGCACCGAGAAGGAACGTGGCTCTTACCTCATACACACACCATCACTGTGAACACATGCCCTACTGTGTGTGCTCCATCTTGATCACACTGTTTTGTTTTACCACCATTAAACTGCTTAATGCATTAAAAGTCCCTCCCATGAAGGAAGTTTGACTGCTTAAAGGTTCATTTTACAGCAGCTTAAGTACTGAGAGAACTACACTGGGACAAGAAGAGTTTTGCTGTTTTACTTGTAGGCTGGCAAATGGGCATCTGCTAATTTAAATAATGCCTTCATTCCTAGAACAGACTTGTGTACACGCCTTCCATCCTTTGGGATATACAGGAGTGCTGAGACGTGACACGCAAGACCAGATGCAATAATTGTATGGACTTGTGTATTTAGGGAGCAGAAGAGGGCTGTAAAGAACAAAGAAACTGAAGTTGTTTCACACTCATTACACCAGTCAGACCTCCTCGTGTCCTCGCTGCTACCCTGCTATTAGCAGTGGCTAAAAATAAACCCTCTTCTAGGAGCAGTGCTCTTCTGCTGCATATACATCCCCCCCCCCGCTCCCCCAGGTCCACAAGGCTCTACCATTACAGCACTTATTCCCTTAGATCTTCATCATTTCTTGTCATGTTATGAATGACAATAGTCATCAGCGAAGCAAATTAAACTACGACTCCCATCCAACCCCAATATTTCTACTCTGTATCTCCATACATTACAGATGCACTGAAGGTAACAAAAAGGGAATGTATGAAAGTATACAGGGAAAGGGGACATTCGGAAGTGTGTCTTACTGTTGGACAAACTGTCCACACGTCTACCACTTTTCATTCCTAATTTAGCTGTAATTTTAAGAAATGTCACATAAGCAAGCTTAGCAACCACAGTAACATGCAGAGTGTAATGGAAAAATTTCTGTAATTCATTATATGATTGGTTGCTTTTAGTATAAACAATTGTTTAAATAGTGATTATCAAATTACCTGCTTTGCTGTTATGTATTGTGCTCAAGCATTAGTGTTTTTGTGTCGCTCACAGACATATCGTCATGAAACGCTGCGCACATCCACGTTATTCAAGTTAAACAACAGAAAAACATTTCCATGACGACAAGTGCCCTGCAACTAGCCTGCACGTCTGGCACTGGGGAACAGGCCAAGGACACCAAAATATAAGCACAGTGTTTGTGCATTAGGCACTCAAGAATTTCAAATAGACCTTAATTCACTTTCACTGTATTTGTTCACTTCCCTGACAAAAGGAGAGGCAATGACACAACACAGACGCAGCAGACAAAAGTACGGCGGCACACGCGCTCCTAGGCACGGGCCGACCAGCTCTCATTTATGTCTCGTGTTTTGTGCTTTCCCTGTTGACTCCATATTAGTTCCAGAAATCAAGGTGAAAATGACAGAAAAATAACAACCAGTCATAGTTCTACAAAGTATCAAAGTAAGAATCAGGTTTGCTTACACCTGTGACGTCTATCGATCAGACAGGACACAGAGAAGTGTAAAAAATACACTGAGATGCATCTCCACCCACTGCATTCTCTCTCCAGTACATTTTCAAGGCATCACAAAGCAATTTTAAAACAATTAGCGCATCTGAAACTTGAAGTTTGTGTACTTCTTGCCAACATGGTGCTTAGTGTCTCAGTATAATAACTTACATATAATTAGGCAGTCTTAAACTAAATGTTTGTGCAGATGCCCTCTTCCACACTCCTACTTTCTGGCTTCTCGGTTCTTCTCTTTTCAAACGGCCTTTCTTTGTACCCTTCTGCCAAATACCCACGGTTTTTCCTACGTACATGTCATTTTACATCCACACGGTTCATGAAATCTTTATTAACAACATTTGTACCTGGCAATGTACCTCCACCGTCTGCTTGTGTACTAGTCATGTTTTATCATCTCCTTATGGTGGTAGCTGGCTGCTCTGGGTAAGCCTCTAATAACAGCCTTGCTATATGCCCTGACAAATTCATGCAAGATTTGCAGGACCTGGGAACACTATACCTTCTTTGGCATAGTAGAGGATCTCCACTTTGCGTTCCTCAGAACCGAGCAGTGCCTGGCCTAGCTGAGCCAGGGCTGCCTTCATGGTGCCAGGCCCGACCAGGAACTGGCACGTGCAGGACTGCTGCATGATCTCTGCTCGAGAGAAGCCAAACATCTCACAGAAACCCTCGTTGCAGTAGATGATGGCAAAGTTCTTCATCTGGGCATTGGCGATCAGGAACTTGCGCTCTTTGGAGAGGAAAGTGAAACAAGGAAAGCTCAGGAAGATGAAGACTGAGGGGCAAGCTGCTGAACACACTGCTGTTGAACACACTGCTATTGAACACACCAAAGGCCCACTGGCCTAGTGCTGAAGGAAGAATGTTATCTGGAAAGAGAATTTCCCTTTCCCACAGGATGTTTAAATTATAGTGATTTCTTGGTGATATACTGAATTAAATTTACATATTATAATAAGGAGACAGGCATGTAAAACGCTACCACTCAAGTGTCCTTTTAATGGGTATGTTAATTAATACCTGTAATATAAACTGTTAACTAAATCCATTATTGATTAATCCTGACTGAATACTTATAATTTCTGATACCTTGGAATCAAGGCTGCTGTAATTTATAAAACTTTCTATTTACACAAACACATCCATCGCATGTTTTATTATCCACAATCAGAACCTGAGTGGGAGCTGTAGGGCTTTTAAACACATTAAGTATGTGAGAATCGACCGCAGAGAAAAACAGCAATGATCTCAGAAGTCTAATGTAACTGATCCACGTCAGCAACATAACTGCTATACCTGTGTATATTATCCAATAAAGTATGCAACTTGTTAAGATACTGCATTTAGATTTCAGCACTGCATTCCATGCATTGCTCTTGTTTTTGTAACTGTGATATTCACAATATAAACCTCAAGCATCTGCAGTATCTTTACTCATCACTATGCTTGACTGAGGAATTACAACACATCATCAGATCAGTTATTTTTATTTTTGAAAACTAAACAGATGATAACTTGGATTCATACAATGTATAGTACAATTTTTTAATCTTTACTTGTAAATTCATTAATATAGTATTCAATTTATAAAAATTTTTTAAGTTAGATGATCCAAAATTTATTTTTGCACAAACACACATGCACTTAAAACTTAAACGCACACTCTGAAAGCTTATATGAATAAGTATTACACATCTCCTAAAAAGGTCCAGACTGCTGTGCTTTCTAATGGTCAGTGGTAAAGAATTCCCTAACGCTGAGCCAAAACGTGCTACATCCCTCATGTCACTGCACCTGGCGTCGAGCTGTACCACGACGGTCATGTCATTTTTAAAAACTCAGAAGTATTCCTAAGCGCTGCATTTTTTTAAACTATAATAATAATAATAATAATAATAATAATAATAATAATAATAATAATAATAATAATATCCATTCAGAGTGAGTATACATGTCAAAGAACAGTTCAGACACAAAATGCTACTTTTTATTACTACCATAAAACAATGACAGCAGTAAGTGCCTCAAGCGAAATATTTCAGTCATACTTTAGTTACAGTTACTTGACTCTTCAAGAAAGCCTCCTAGCTGCTTTGAATCTCAAACCTTCTCTTACCTCTTCAGCTTACAGGCCTACTTGATATAAAAGGAACCAGATCTTTACAAGAACTGTAACTAAAAGAAAAACTTATATACAGGCCAGAAAAAGAGGAATTGAGCAGCCATGGAAACATCCATTTCGATCAGCCTGCATTGGGACGTTTGAAGCCACGCATCCTGAATTTATTCACAACTTTTCTATTACTCTATAATTTTTTACCATAATTCCGTTAAGGGTGGACAGTAAAGAGCCTTGATGTATTTGCATAGATTTCAGAGTGATAAAAACAGGAACACAAATATCATTTATCAATGGCCTGCAATGAGTCAGGATGCGCGGCACGATCTATTCCCCAAATGCGTGTTTGTAAATCAGACGTGCCAGATTAAATGTGTAAAAACTATACTGTCAAGTGTGAAAAACGCTGTTTTAATATTCTCATATAACAGCAATACAGCAATTATCAACCAACAAATCACTAAAAAGTAAAAAATACATGTAACATAAAAACGTAGAACTTCACCTTTCTTATTCCAACGCATTTATTTTAAATTACGTTTACTAAAAATGTTACTACAAAACATTAATTACATATATAATAGGTCTATTTAAAAGTCATAAATATAGTCTACTTTTCACTTAAAATTACAATGTACACGCAAAAATACGAATTTAAATATCGTATAATGGGATGACAGATACATTAGAAATTGTATCTTGTATAAAAAATCACCTGGGAACTATACTTGCTTTTTTTTTGTCTTGTCATTTTAAGAATCATTTTAACATCTTGAAATCTAAATCTAAATAATCTAAATTGCGCATCAATAAAACTATTTAAAACGGACAGATTAAAAGAGCATCGTGTAAAAAAAAATCTTTATGATAAAACCCCATTTTAAAGTGTTTATGTCATCGCTAAAATACTTATAATTTCACATCACAATACTTAAACATGTATACTAATGTCAGTCAACAACCCGTGAGCACTGTAGAGCTGTGATCAACGGCTTCAAGTGATCGTATAGGCACGGAAAACACACAGTATAATTTATAAAATAACAGGTCTTTACTTACTTTGCCCTTCGAATTTCCGAATAATTGTGTCCAGGTAAGTGTTCTGGGGAGCCACATGACCCCGTCTCACCGGCATTTTGCAGGAGAGAAACGGACTTGGTTCTTTCGGACATTAAACTTCGCTATTAATTTGACTGTATGGAGCGGGGAGAAAACGTTCTCTGTATAACTCCACTTAGAAAAAAATAACAATTTTTATAAAATAGAATAAACTGGTAAGTATTTAAAGTTATGACAGCCTGTATTAATAACTATTCTATGAAAGTCACACCGTAATCTGATTGCCAGGGCAGTAGTAAAACACCAGAGTTGCGAGTGGGAATAAATCAGATGTCTTTTCAGTGCAGCGATGAGTAGGTCGAAAACTCCCAGCAATAAATAACTAAGCAATAAATATCATAAACCGTGGGTGAAATGCAAGTGTAGACTAACAATAAATAACGTAGTATTATAATAACAAAAAAAATCGAAACAGGAAAAAGAAAATCTTCAAAATCATCTGTATCCGTAGGCGACATTCGCGTTCCGAGTTATAACGGGACGGGGCTTTGAGGCAGAAGTGTTAATTTGCTGAATCACAACTCCCACCTCCATGAAACCGCACCTCTCACAAGCTGGGGGTTCCACTCGGTGCGCGCTGCGCGTGTCAGTGAGCGGAGCGGCCTCTGTCTTTCCTGTGAGGGACTGGTGCTCTCTGACTTGTTTAAGACTGGCCTGCTTCGTTGTAAGCACCGTACCGAGGGTTCCGTAACTGAGAGTCCGCCAAAATACTTTTTCTGTCAAGCAGTAGCAAGAAAGAACTAGGATAACCTATTCCCGTTTTCCCACCATTCTGTGGCGGAAGACTTCTGCTGTACACTTGCTGTATTTTTAAAATAAACTCTTTAAAGAATTTCTTTTTAAATAAAGAAAGTCAGTTTTCTTTACAATATTTTGTATGTGCTTCATGATGAAACACAAATATTTAGGGTGCTTGCATTGTAAAATGAGTATCACAGCAAACTAACGGAATGAATCATTGTCTGTGCCCTCTATCAGCTTGTGTATCCATCAGTCGTTTGTGACATGGGTGTCATTGAAAAACATTGATTTCAGTTACATAATTGCACTATTTTTTTTTTACATTTACGCAGTGTACTGATGCAAGATATCCCTCGTCTGACTGCAACTGAAAGCAACATGCATTTTAAACACTGATCTAAAATATAGGTCTAGGTATACATTTATGAGTCAGTTTTGCCTATGATTCAGGTTTTAATTCTCTTCCAGTTTATTTTTTTCCTGTATCTTACTGGCATGTTTTGTGTTCAGTTAACTAACCTAGACCTGTAGCTCAAGTAGTCAGCCTGCTATCATTTTCACAGCTCAGAAAAGCTGAATATTCACCTCTTAAAAAGAAAAAAAAAAGAAAAGAAAAGCAGTCATCTCTCTGTAACAGACCTTCAGGAAATTACTGATGTAAATTTAAGACAAATATAAGACTGATTTGACACAAATTCCTGGTGTTGGAGAGTTGCAGAAATGAGCACAAACATATTCACATTACATACGCACATGTTTGATTGAGTAATAGATTCAGTTTAAAAAGGAAATTCCATGCTATAAAAGTTACATACGCAGTAGTACATAAAGCATGCAAACTCTGCACTAAATCTAAACGGTTGCTCATATCTGGTCTGAAAATCCACTTACGTTTTAAGTTAGCCAATAGCAATATGGATGTCTACAATCATAGCACCTGTTGGTGGATATTCCTGAATTCATTCATTCAATTTAATTTAATTTCATTTCACTTAGCCATAGACTGGTCTTTTCCTGATTATAGGGAATGCTATATACATACATATTACTGTCTTAATGATTGTGTCTATGTTTATGTCATGCTTCAGTTCTAACCAATTGCATTTCTTTCAGCTTCTTAACTTTTCTTGGTATGTACTTTGGGATATGATTGCTGAAATGTGTGAAATGCTCAAGGGCTGTTGGTGGTGGTCAGTTTGTTTTGAAAAAACGTAAGAGAGGGCCAAGCTATATGGGGATCTGTTAATTAGTTAATCATTCAGGAACAGAAGAGATGGGACAGCTAGTAGTTTCAGGTAGAAAAATATCTATCTATCTATCTATCTATCTATCTATCTATCTATCTATCTATCTGTCTGTCTGTCTGTCTGTCCATCCATTTTCCATATTGCTTATCCTATACAGGGTCGCAGATTATTGACTGATTGATTGATTGGTTGATTGATGGATTGATTTTCAGTCAGATATTGATGTCCAATGTAAGGGAAAAAAATCCAAGGTCATTAATCCCTTGCCCTGCATGTTCGAATTCTTACTGATCATTAGCTGCAAGCCAGGAAGTAAAACTAATCTATACATGTACATATCTATACATGTACAAGTGAGAATGTATTTGCATGCTGTGTGTGAATTACATTGAGAATGTATAAGTCACAGTAAGAAGATGGGAGGAGGTGTCATGTCCTAGTGCCAGACCTTTGCGATGTGTTCGACTGGATTTACTGATGACTTCCAGTAAAGCCATCTGGCCTCGGATCCTGGGTCTTGTCCACAGGTAGTACACTCATAATGTAGTCTACAGAGAACAACAATACAGATCAAACTGTCTTTCATTAATGCCGTTTGCACACCAAGTTCATTTTTAAACTGGATACAATGAATGAATACTATCGTCATGCAATGGATGTCTTTATTGATTTGAGTGATTCAAGCTTCAGACTAAAAATGTTCAAGACATGTAACAAAAGAGCAAATTTGGACACAATGTGTCTTTCTGATCAGAAAGATTATAAAAAACACACTCTACATCTGATGGACTTTTGCGCAATAGACCAAGGGTGATGCATTTGGTCCTTGGGGGGGATTTCAGCCCCCACTGAGCATCTGAAATGCATGTAACAAGAAATACCTATAGTTCAAACTATGTTGAAAATGTGGAAGTACTGTTACAGGTACCAAACATTGAGTCATCTGTGAATAATTTAAAAAATATGCCTAGTTTGTCAATATCTATGCTTGCTTAGTACAATTGTAAGCTATATACTGTATTATTCTTATACAGAAATGGAATTGAGCTGCAAATAAGTTTGGGTAAGAATGACAACTTTTGGGAGGCAGAGGCTAATATTCTAAATAAGGGGGCTGAAGCCCTCTAAAAAGGACCTAAGCATCAGACCAAATAAGTATTGTTACAAATTGTTATTATTATTATTATTAGATTTAAAAAAACAGGTGTGGCTGACAGATGTAGCCTTGCTTAACACAGTAGGACTGAGCAGACAGAAGACACTTAAGGCTTATTGGTCAAGGCTGAAAGACTAGAAGATGAAAGTACAGTTGGAGCCCTTGGAACAATACCTGAAGACCTTGAGAAACACCTAGAAACCTTGGGGTTTGACAGATTCAGTATGAACTGTGGTGGGAACAGTTCACATTCTCAGACAATACCATGTCAATTCTTACATCTTGGGATAGAACCTGAGTGTCCAAAATTCACCAATCTGGAACATCTAGTAGACTGATACAGCTGAAAATACATTATTATATTATTTTGAAGAGCAAATCGCAGGCTGCTCTGTGCCTTTTTCATCTTCATAAGAGCGGTTCTCTCACTTATACACTGCTCTCCTTGTTAATTGTGAATGCCTTGGACTCTGCCAGCATTTACCCTGCTAGCAACTGGTCTAGTTTAATTTAAGTGTGAAACTTGCAGGTTTCTGCTGTGGGTGACAGTATAAGTCATCTCCACTCACATCAGGTGTACCGAAGCACTTTAGCATGGCAGACCGTTCTTCAGTCCACATGCCTGGTTATGATTCTGATTTCTTTATGCTGTCACTGTGCTCATACAGACAGCTCACTCGACCTTGAATATATGCTGCAGCATAGGACAACCCAGCGTAGTACAGTACCCAGTAGATTGGCACGAGCGAGTTCCCATGTTCCCATGTTCTGTACACCCCTTGTTCACACACTGACAGCTTGCTAAGTGAGAAATGGCTTTTCCTAAGCAAACAGTGCACTTCTGTCTTTAAGTGTTACTTTTGTATCAAGTGACAAGTTTGTGTCATCTGCCCTACATTCAAACATTCGTAATGTTACCATTCTTAAGATGCTCCAGTGTTTTCAACACTCATATTCTAGTTTAATTTTTTCATGCCTGTGACATTATTAGAAACATCAAAAGTTGCATCTAAAATGCCTGGGTGATTCATTCATTACATCCATAAACTGTACGTGACATACAGGTTAAAGTGTAATATGATCCTATATTCCCCCTTCACTCTCCATTCTCCTTTGCACTTACTTTGTTAAATGCAAAGCCATTCTCAGTGCCCATTGTGGAAACAGGTAAACAGAGGCAAATTTTGAGTACCCATTTAAATTAGCTAAAGCATTGTTGTGCTATAAACTTTACCACCTGTGCCTATGTAAAGGTTTGCTCCCATCGAATGAAATATCTTCTGTGTCTAAGAGCTCTGTCTAATGTGCGTTCCAGTGATAGATACTGGAGGGACAGCATGAATGTATCAGCAGAACCAGATCTTTGGGCCTCCCTAAACTGTTGGAAGTAAATCCAGTTGGCAGTGTGAGCAGGACGTCTGTTTTGTGAAGGTAAAGTCTGCATGAAAGATGGAGACTAACATTACACATTATCAACACAAGCCTCGAAAGCCAAACCACAATCTTGACCCAGTGTAAAAATAAAATATAACACAATTCAAGTAATACACCATACAAACAGCATAAATCTATTACATATTGGGGTTTTTATTTCTGTTAATAGGTTAAACATTTTGACACAAAAAAGTAAGGTAGTTATTTTGGTATTTGTTTTCAGTGGCTTCAAGCAGCAGCCTGTTACAGCTCAGGTGTGCTTCTCTAACACCTGCTCGAGTCAAGCAAAGTCTACCTGCACATTACATCACTGGCTGACAGTGGATAGTGACACAGAAATACTCTGGGATCTAGGCAAAAAAAAAAAAAAAACAATCTAAACATAGCGACATAGTAATCCCATGTATTATTAATTATGCAGCTTCTCTAAACAAGCATCTCAGCATCTACTTGATTTCCCACGGAATCCTGACCGAGCTGCCATCACTGTTGTTCAGTGAGGGTTACCAGGGATCTGCCACATGGTCTGGTTATCACTGCATGTGACCCAGGAGGCAGCAGACTCAGTCCTTCTGTCTGGCCCAAAGAGCTTTAAGAACAAAATGAGCATCATCAAAATCACTTGTTATTAATTATTACCACCATCAGCACTGGCGTCTCAAAATATGGCAAACTTCTTTATCTGAAAAGCTTGGGCAGAGCTACAGGTGTGTGTGTGTGTGTGTGTGTGTGTGTGTGTGTGTGCACACGTGCGTGTGTGTGTGTGTGTTTCACTTTCATTCTATAACCTGGATTTCTGTACTGGCGCTAGTATGTTTCATCACTGCTAAAGGCAAAACAACAGATACAATAGTCTGTTCCTTTGATGGGACTCACCTACAAAAATCTGGACAAGATTATCATCAAAAGGTAACAGAGACAATCGCATAGTGACAGTGTGAAGATGTTTTATGCCAGTACAGGGCAGGTTCTGAAGAAGCTAATACCAATGGCATTTTTTGACAGGTCAAAGAAGATTTGAGGGATAATTAGAAGGGGCGTAACTGGCTACTACAACCTACTTCATCCTACAGAAATACACATGCAAATTACAGAACCTAACAGTCTGTCCTAGCCTGTTCCAACTAGGTTCCATTGCGTCCATCGTGTACCATTTTCCTATGCAGTTTTACACTCAAACCGTACATCGCCAGCCTGCTCTCTGTGCAGGTTCACTCAGTCTCCGCTGCCTGACTCATCACTCGCTGAACTAGAGCAGTGACATGCAGAGCTTATATAAGAGCACACCTCTCGCCGAGTGTCGCTGATCTCGCTGAGTGTCGCTGATCTTGCCGAGTGTCGCTGATCTCATTGCATGTCACTGGCCAGGAACAAACCATCCCCATAGCAGCTAGCCTACACAAATTATTGTGGCCAAATTTTCACATAAAAAAATAACTCAACCACAACCAAGCCTTGGTTATGATTTCTGTATATGAGTGTGAGTGTGTGTGTGTGTGTGTGTTTATGGATTTGTAAGCATGTGGGTTTGCACGTGTATGTGTGTGTGTGTGTGTGTGTGTGTGTGCCTGTGTCTATAAGAGTCACAGCTGTCTAGCATTGCAGGGAAGTATCAGTGACAGCAGACATGGAGCAGCAGTTAGGGCATGTCCTTCCTTTCAGCCGTGGACTCCTTAATGATCTGAAACACAAACAATGTCAGTCAGCACAGTGCGTGGGGGCTTTGTACTGGTGTGCCTGTGCAGCTGTGCATGTGTGCAGGCATTGATCTCTGCAATGGGACCAACAAACAGCGTACATGTATTAATGTATTAATACTTTGTCATTATTACATGCATGACCTACTTACATCCCCTTGCAGTCTAGACAGAGAAAAACAGGTATATCTCTGAATCTTACAGTAATATGTACAGTAATATAAAATAAACTTAAAAAAATGTATTTAGGGGAATTTGCACAAAATTTTGATTATTCACGCACACATTGTCGCTTTGAGGCATGCTGTTGTGAAAGGTGCTATATAAAAATAAATTGAATTGAAATTGAATTGAATTGTCAAATACTAAAAATCTAATTTAAACAACTCGTACTAAGGATTGAGTCAGTAAAGATAGCTGTATATATAGTCTTATTCCAGCAGTGTAATGTGCAGGGATGACTAGTGCTGGGGAGAGTTGGGGGGCAGTAAGGGACCCTCCCACAGATAAAACTGTGCTTAAGCTTTCCTGAAGTCCCCTTTAAAGAGAAGCACTGGTGCTCACATCAGCTGCATGTAAAGGAACAGTTAAGATCTCTGTAGGGGCAGAGCTGGACTTTTACCCAGCCATTATATAAATGCCTTCCTGCATGCTGTGCCTAAATTCTGAAAGACATCTTAATGTCTTTAAATAGCAGCATCATTAGTATACAACATTTGGTAGACTGTGTCAGAATAGTGTGGAAATTTCCCATATAATTTTATTCACAGGTGTAACGCTATTTCGGCCATGAATCAGGAGGCACAGAAGAAGCTTTGAAATTACGGAGCACGTGACAAGAGCATGATTCTCACAGAGGGGGTGGTGTGGGATTGCGAGAGAGCACCCAGGTCTGGAGGTAGCGTGTGGCGGGACGTACCTCTCCATCTCTCGTCTCCACGGTTCGCACCAGGATGCTCCTCTTGACAAGGGCCTCAGGTGAGAGCTTGGTGTCCAGGCTGGACTCTGGTACAGAAAGTGTTTCAGGAAGCTTTAATGAGGCTAGAGTGGAAATCCAAAGGTTTCCCTTTTCACACAAGGTCACTATCCAGGTCATGCACAAAGATGACCACCCTCCCATCTCAGCTGTAAGGATGACCTCTGAGAATGGCTCTCTAATCTACTCCATCCTCATAACTGAGCATTAAGGATCATGGACACTTTGAGCGTGACACTCCATTGTTTTATATCACATGCTGTCTGGACAATGTATTTATAAACTCCGCTATTACATAGTCTATAATAGATTCTGTGACGAGTCTTATACAGGTTGTGTTGCGCTGTCCTGAACGTACACGTACTGTTCAACTATCAAAGATCTCTTCTTGTTCTTTCATGTGTTCTTAAATATTAAACTGGAATATATAACAAAAATTTGCAGAACTGAAAAATGCTGCCCTGGGGAACACAGAAAATATTAAAAATTTTAGCTTTGTTTTCGACAGGACACGTAGGCAGTTAAGTTCAGACTGTGCATTGTTTAGGCACATGCGTAATTAAGCGTAGGAACTGAAGGTAATGAATATCATCAAATAACCATGGTCATGCACTGTTATACATTAAAACAAAACATTATTAACTATAATTAAATAACCATGGTCATACACTATTATATATTAAGACAAAACATTAGCAAATATAATTTAGTGTTGCAAGCCATCTAAGTATTTTCTAGAATCCCTTTGTAAGAAAAATTCTAAGTAATGTCACTTAGTCAATAGTCAGTTTTTAATGCTATTCAGTATATGGAGTTAATTTATTTGCTACTTTTAACTGCAATTTATTAGCTAAAGGTACTTTCCACATCTGTCATTTTGCAATACAAATTTTACAAAACCAATGGCACAATGGACAACACTATTACACAATACATTTTTAAAATTTTTATTAATTTTTTTTTGTTTTAAAAATACCTTTTAAAGTTTTTAAATTTGACAAAGTATACAACAAATTTTGATAGTGAAAAACATTACGATTTGAAACTAGGCTGCAGATTAATGTGACCGTGTAAGCATGTACGTCTCACCTCTTATCTGAAGGTTAGAGAAGCTCTGCACTGGGACAGTGATCCTGGAGAGGAGACACAATGGGGACTAGTCAGGTATGCCAGCCCAGTCCAGCCAAGCTCTGCCAAGCCCAGCCCAGAAAAAAGCTCTGCCCAACTCAGCCCAGCTCTGCCCAGTCCAGCCCAGTTCTGCCCAGCAAAAGCTTTACCCAAACCAGTCCTGCCCAGCTCTGCCCAGTCCAGCCCAACTCTGCCCAGGTCTGCCCAGATCTTCATGATGTACCACACCATTCTCTACCACCCACTGTTAGAGGCAGCCTTAAAGGCCAAGGAAACCAGCTGTAATTTAACTATGCACCCTGGTGTTCTGGACCTTGTTCTCTCTGTTCTCTTAATATGTCTTCCTTTTTATGTCTTTCTCCCCTTTGCATGATAATGCAACTTATTGAACATGTTTTACATTTTTAGAAATCACTTTCCCTGTCCTCATATACCCTCTGGTTCTTTTTCATATCCCTTCCTCTCCATCAACCTTCCAGTCTCCCTGCCCCTTCCCCATTCTCTGCCTGCTCACCGGTTTTCCTCTCCCTCCAGGAGCTTGCGATAGGTCGCAATTTCGATGTCCAAGGCCAACTTGACGTTGAGAAGATCCTGGTACTCCTGCAGGTGGCGGGCCATCTCTTCTTTCAATGTCTGGATCTCTTCTTCCAGACGGCTTACATTGTCGTGGTAGTTGGCTGTCTCTAAAGCAAAACGGTCCTCCATGTCATGCAACTGCCTCTCCAAAGATTCATTCTGCCAGGAGAAAAGAACAGACATTCATGCTCTGGAAGATGCAGACTTGAGACCAGAAACTTCAGGTGAACACTTGAAAGTAACACATTCATTACTCACAGGACTGAGAGACACTTACGGTTCCTCGAAGTGCCTCAAGGTCACAAGTCAGAGCCTGGATCTGCCTACGATACTCATTGGCTTCCTGCTTCGCCAGTCTTAAGGCTTCTATATTACGATTGGCTGCATCAGTCAGATCAGCAAACTGGGAAAAAACAGTAAGACAAAACATGCAATTAGCACTCAGTGGTTTTGAAGAATAAAATAATTCTGATGTTACATTAAATATGAAAATGATGGACATAGGAAAAACATTTTGGATTATCTTCTGTCAAACCTGCACTTTATAGTAGTACAGTTTTACCTTTGTGAAATTGAGGGAATACAGACTTGTTTTTCATTTTGCAGCTATTCGTGTATATAATAGGTATTATAATAAATCACTGTCTTAGTGACATTGTAAACAGTGATTGTTTTGCAAGCTCTTAGGCGTACGCAGATGTGGGTGTGGATGGAGGACGGATCTGGACCTTGGAGCGGTACAACTCCTCTGTCTCGTGGATGTTGGAGGCAGCCACGGCCTCATACTGGAGCCTGATGTCCTTCAAAGCAGCCGTCAAGTCTGGCTTGGACACGTCAACCTCCACGTGCACCTGCTGAGCCTGCAGCTGCTCCTGCAGGTTACGGAGCTCCTGGGGGGAGTGCAGAGGGAGAGCAGGGTTAGAGGAAGGTGCAAGCTGCCTGCAGGGTTTGAAAACAGCCACACATCATACTGTGAAATGTGAAACAGGGTGGTCCCAGCTGGAGACAACCACCCCAGCTGGAGACAACCACCCCAGCTGGAAACAACCACCCCAGCTGGAGACAACCTTCCCACTGGTCACATAGACATAGCATCACAAACACATTGTGTTAACACTTTTGTTACGACCCAGCAGACATTATTTATGACAGAAATATAACTGTGCTATATAGTGTTTTTGTGACAAAAGTGTAGGACAGCCTATAATTAAAAATAAAATGTCGAAAAAGAGCAAATATAATTTAACTACATAGTTTCCCACAAAGCCGTTATTGTCATGCCAATATCAATAAACTGATTTATTTTAATAACTCAATTTTGTCTTTAGTATGCTGACGATGTATAGGCAAGACTGATAACTGAATTAATCATATAGTTATAAAAAAGGTAAAACATCACATTTCGGTATTACAAGTTTAAATTTTTTTAAGATAATCCAAAGAGTTTTGTTCAGGTATTACAGCAGATGTGGAAGGTCTTCCTCACCTCGTCATGTATCTTCTTCAGGAAGTTGATCTCATCCTGCAGCGCTTCGATCTTCCTCTCCAGTTGAACGCGATTCATCGCTGCCTCGTCCACGTCCTCAAGACAGGGCCAAAATAAGGGAGAACAGTGTTACACCGGTACTCTTTGGCTAGTGATACAGGCGAGGGGGTCCACTGTTGTGTAATACCTGAAAGAGGCAACATGGCTCACCTGTCTGAAGGCACTCAGGTTGTTCTCTGCCTCCAAGCGCAGGTTGATCTCATCCTGCAATCTGGGAAGAGGACAGACCTCTGTTCGATCACCTGTTTCATCTCATTTAATGTCACCTCACCTATTTGTTGACTCAGCAATCAATAAATGGAAGTCATAATATTAATTTAAGGTATGCTTCTCAGATGATGTGCTGTGGGTAACAATTCTCCCCGCTGCTTGCCACTACTCTGAAATTTGCACGTGAAAGTTTGGTGAACAAACACACACACACACACACACACACGCACACACACAAAAGAAGGAAACAAGCCTGTACTCTTGTGTCTCTGTAATCCACGTTACTCACAGGCAGCTCAGGGTGGCTCCACCTATCCACCACAATGGCCGGCTCATTGTCACTTACTGCTGCTAATCAACTGGCCACTGTCACACTGTCCTGTAAAACCTGATAAACACCACCAGTCTCTATATGAGCTCACAATGGAGCTTCCTGTGGGAGTTGCAGTGAAATGCAAGGCAAGGCACAGCTCATATTTATGACTGGGCTTGCTGGGAGAAGCGGGTGGTGGGGGAAGGTGTAAATCAGGAAGTGCAGGACACTAAACTGTGACAAACACTGCATACTCACTGCAAATTATGCACGTTTAGAACCACGTCTGGCTTTTCAGGGCTGGCTATAGCAACTGTGTGGCTCAATTTGAATCACTTTGATGGGGCAGATGTTATCTATGCCACTCTTATTGTCCGTGCTGCAATGGGTTGGTGCTCTGTGTAGGATGTCCTCTTGCCTTGTCCGTAGGCTGCCTGGGATAAACTCTACACCACTCGCAACCTCAAATGGGATGAGCAATTAGATGAAGGATGGATAAATGGATGGATAGATGGATGGATGGATGCTCTGGGTGTCAGACAATGGAACCCTTTTTTTGGTTATATATGTAATTATACTACTTGCTCTGTGACCTCCTCTCCAAATCTAACTTTTCTCTAGTCTGTTCCTGACATTTATCAGAGGAAGGTGACAACACTAGTGTGAGGCCCCCTGTGTGCATGAGGTCCCCATCGGTCAAACTGTGTGAAGGAAATTATGAACAACCAAGACAAAATTCACGTTTAATCTGCAATTGTGAAAACAAATGCTCATACCTGTATCGGTATAATAAGTGTCAAACAGTTTCATCACTTTTTATGAAGTATTAATGTTTAAAACCATATTGTTGTCAAATGCCAATGTAAAGATGGAAGTCAACCAGAAAGTATACCTAATGGAATTTCTTTTTTTTTTTTGTATCTTAGTCTTGACACTGCTGGATTTGTCATTAATATCATTACTCCATATTATTTTTTGCCAAACCAGCTCAGTAACCTTGACCAATGAAATTAAAATCATGTATCATACCAGATTTTTAATGCACAGCATGTGCTCATTTTATTGGCTCTGAGGCACGGGGGAGGAGTTTCTGTGCACAGCCCCATAACACAGCTGCCTGGGAAATGAGTAATGGTTCCATCCATCTAATTCCAATGATCAGACACCAAGCAACGTCCAGTATAATAGACAGATTACCAGGCACTGCAGTATATGTAAATTGTAAGATGACTGGACACATGTTAAACATAAAAGATGTGGAAATTCCATTATGTACATATCATATTGGTGGCCTGGTGGCTCAATGGGTAGAACATCAGGCTGAGATGAGAAAGTCTCCAGGTTCAGGTGTGTCCCTGAGCAAGACACTCTCCACTAGCTCCCCAGGTGCTGAAAAATGGCTGCCTGCTGCTCCCCTAAGAGCAAATTTCCCTGTTCTGGGGTTAATAATGTAAAGCATGTACAGTATATACAAACTTTCTTACCCAGGATAAGGTAGTGGCCCAATTACACATATAAAATACACATTGTATTGAAATTGAACATATGTGTGGGGAATATGTTACACAAACACGGTGTTAGTGATTCAAACATTTAATTTTCATAAACCTCTTTTAAAGTTTATGGCCAAGAGAGATGGAGTACCGAGCACCGTAAGGACCATGTCTCTGCAAATCAAGGGCTTCTCTTCAGTATGCAAGCACTAGTTCAAGATCACGGCACACAGCCGAAGCATGTTTGACGTCTCAAGATTTTAAAACAAGACAAAGTTAAGTCGATGGCCAGAGCAATTAAGAAGATCAGAAGTGAGCGAGTGTAACGCATAGGTGATGCTGCAGACTCGAGGGCTAACTGGTGGGTCACTAACGCAGGGAGCCAGCCAGCTCGCTCAATGAGCTCTTTGTTAGTGCGACGGCTGGACTACAGAATGGAATCTCTTGCAGGTTTTGAGGGGTGATTGTAAACTTCACCTCTTTTTACCGAAAGCTTACTCCCGCAGAGCAGATACACATGAGGTCTTTGGTGTGATGTAATCCCCTCAGCTACAGGCGCACAATGGGTGGAGAGTGCACTGTGAGTACTGCTGTTTGCCATTTGTGTTGAAGACACCTTGTGCACCGTCTCTCATTCTTTACTCTCCGTTGTGCTCTTGCTTTGTGAAATTTTTTTTGCACATTTTACCAAAGCGACAATGCAGTCGAATACTGCCCTGGTTTTCCCTGTCGCTAAACACTGTTGACAGGGAAAACAGGTGATATCAGATCACTAGCTGTGAATATTAAGGAAAAAATAAATTAAAGGTTTTAATATCACGTATGTCAGAGAGCAAAGGTACAGAATCTTGAAAACTCTACAGTGTGCAGGGATACAGTGTGTCGTAAGGACACCTGTTTTCAACTTCAGCAAACTATACAGGATGTGTCTATAAATGAAGTTAAAAACCGAACTCCCATTAACTACCCCCAATCAACATTCTTATTCTCTTTGACAACAAAGCGCAGGCAGGCAGTCGTGTGAAAACGCAGCCAAGCTGCAGTAAAAGAGGCTGGCGTGAGCCACGACTGCCAATGCACAAAGGGCTGGCCAATTCATTGTGCAGGGAGAAAAAGCACACAGCATCTGCTGAATAACTTACCATTCAGAGCAGGAGGGCCAGCCCCTCAACATCACAAATAAGTGAACTGAGGAATCTCAGGCAGCCTGTCCTAGCAATCTGCATTTATGCTAATTATTTAAAGGAAGTGTTGGCAAGTTTAACCACAAACATGAAATCTTGTTTTCGCTTACTATATTCATATCTGCAACCACAACCGTGAGACATGTTAGCCAGAATATATTACTCGAAAGAAAAAGACATTTTGGTTTCATGGCATGGTGGTTAGCACTATTGCCTTCTATCTCCACGTTTGGAGTTCAATTCCCGCCTTGGGTCTGTGTGTGTGGAATTTGCATGTTCTCTTTGTGCTTAGTGGGTCTTCTCTGGGTTCTCTGGTTTTCTCCCACAGTCCAAAGACATGCAGGTCAGTTTGATTGGTGTCTCCAAATTGCCTGTAGGGTGTGTTTGTGTGTGCCCTGTGGTGGGTTGGTGCCCCCCACCCCATGTGTCCCCTGCCCTGTATCCTGGGATGGGCTCAGGCTTCCCGTGCCCCTTAACAGGCTGAAGCAGTATAGAAGATGACCGACTGACATTTGGCTCCACATTTATAATATCCTAATTTATTCCAGAAATATAGTTTGATTTATATAATTAACTGACACCAAAATGTTTTCAGTGTCATAAACATATAGCTTGTCATTGTTATATCTTTAAATACAAAACGAGTAGTTTGATAAACATTCTAAACATATCCAGCTTCTCTGTTCAATGATAGTGACTGTGAAGTGTAACCGTCAACACGTGTACGGGCTGGACCCTTTTCTCACTTTGTGGAGTCACATAACAGCTCAGGTTGGTGTGTGAGGGCACATTGGTTAATGTAACAGTCAAAGTGCCGCTCAGAGCAACATGTCTACAATTTACACAGCATGCGTGATTCAACAGGTGTTAGGGCACCTTTCACAAACCCTGTTTCTGTATGTTCTCCGCATGACACATCACTCAGCTAAATTAAAACTCCCGAACAGAATTTAAAATCATGAAAAAGACAGAGAATACAAAGCTCCCCACACACACACACACACACACACACACACACGCACAGTTCCCCATCTTACTTCTGCTTGAGCATTGCCAGGTCAGAGGCCAGGTTGTCCCTCTCAATCTCCATGCGTGCCTTGCCGCTGTTGAGGCCGTCCACCTGCCGTCGCAGTTCTCTCAGCTCCTCTTGGTAGATGTCTCCGAGCCGGCTCGGCTCCTTCCCTCGCAGCTGGTTCAGCTCGGCCACCAGCACCTTGTTCTGCTGCTCCAGGAAGCGCACCTTCTCGATGTAGCTGGCAAAGCGGTCATTGAGCCCCATCATCTCCACCTTCTCATTGGTACGTGCCTCACGGAACTGGGCCTTCAGCAGGGAGTCCGCTGAGAAGTCTAGCCGGTCGGGGGACCCAGCGCTGAGCAGCAGCGTCCCACCTGAGACACGAGTGGCCCTGGGGCTGCTGAGGAGGGAGTACCGGCTGGAAGAGAGGCTGGTGCGGCCCCCGCCGGTCCCCTGTCCCCCAAAGCGCTTTCTGTATGAAGACAGCACTCTCTGGCTCTCCATGGTTGGCAACAAAAGGCCAGCCGGCTGCTGAGATCTTTTATAGAGATGGACCACCCCAGAATCTAGGCTGTGTGTGTGTGTGTGTGTGTGTGTGTGTGTGTGTGTGTGTGTGTCTGAAAAGAGGTGGGGGTATTCTGATTTGGTGGGCCAGAGATTCTTTGTGCTTGTCCACTCAGACATTTCCCGGCCCTCTCATGCCACATATGAATAGGATTCTGTCTGACATCGTTCCAACGGTCGCTCACACACACACAGAAGGGGGAAAAAAGCATCAGGACAACAAAAGAGAACTGGAAGGCTCCATCTTCATTATTGCTAACAACAACGGGACTCACACTGTGCCCAGCGTATTACTGTAAGTCATGGGACAGCCAGGATATCACCAGTTAGTGCCTGGCCTCAGTGGGAGAGAAAGCTAATAGCTCGGAATACATTCAAACATTCGGGACATCATTCAGCTTGTGATCATACAGCAGAAGTCTTACATTTTGGTGTAAAAACACAGTTTCAGTTGAACAGCCACCAATAAACCACACTAAGGTGATTTTGAAAGTAATGTCTAACAATGCATGCTATGATATTAAAATCACTAAATAGAACAATACATTTTCTGAGAGAGTAAACTATTATGTGAAAACAAAACATGATTATTTTCCACATAGCTCATGTTGCAGAAATATAATCACCTTCAATCTTATTTGAGCTGACCTGTTATAATAAACAGGTCAGCTCAAATAAGAGTTCAGAAGTTCTTATTACGCTGTAGGTCTCACCATCCAATCATGTGATAACTAGAACCAGACCTCCAAGATGTGTAGCCAATTAAAACCTACAGTGAATCATACCATAATAGAACAGACTTGCAGAATCATTTGGGCTGGAAACCTCAGCACTTTACAATACTTTTGTAAGTCTGTCAGCCAAACAAAGGCAAGCAGAGAAGAATGCATTGACTCAAGAGGGAAATGTGCTTATTTCAAAAGACTATTAGCAAAAATAATTGAATTATAAGCACAGATCATTTTTAGAATAAAACGTACATCTCTCTATGAATGAGGCAATGTCTCGTGATAATGTTTTCATATCATAATACCCCTTCTGAAAAAAACCCAGTGTTCAGGACAATGTACATTCAGATAGTATGCTTTGAACTAAATTTATTTATTGATTTATTTATTTTTGCAAAAATGAATAAATAAATAAAGTCTAGTGTGATGATCGGCTTGTATTGAGACCAATAATTTAAATAAATTACTCCTCTTGGCTCTTTATTAGTGCAAAGTAAAAGTTGTAACCAGGGACAGTTCAGACTTGTGGGAGACGTTTTCTGTTTCTGGAGCTGTGTGGGTGCCTTTGGAACTTGCATGAACTGAACAAACTCTTAGAAGACTAACAGAGCACCATTTCAATTGCCTTTTCACTAGTTGCCATGGAAGACCAAGACAAAGAACTTCAAAAGACTCTGAGGGAATTCGGCTGACTTCATTTCTGTAGACATTGAAGGTATTTCTTTTTAATCTTCAAGGCAAGCCAACTTTTCTCACCAAATAAGTATAACATTTTTATTCTTTCATATGCTATAATTTTTTAAACTGGATGTTTACCAATATGGAGTGTATTGAGATTACTGATGCCAATAGAGTGTTTGTTTAAAAAAAGTGTCTGTGTGTGTGTATATATACATATATGTGTGTGTGTGTGAGTAAACAGCGCTATGGTGATGTGGCAGAACAACAGGACAATTAGCAAACTGCTCTACTTTACAGAACAACAGCAGGAGCTAACACTGAAACCATGCTTGAAATGAAACAGTCAGTGCTGTGTGTTCAGTCTGAATAAAAATGGCAAACGTCACAAACAAATACTATAACTAGATATTTACATGAAGAACCATTTGCTAATACAGGAAATCAAAAAATTACTTGAATTATCCTGCATTATGATTAACATTTTTTATATAATATATTTTAACATAATTCAGACCGACCACGCCTCAGAGTTTCACTTAGCATGCCTGGATCTGATTCTCCTATGACCGTGACAGAACAGGGCGCTGCTGGTTGGCAAAACAATACGAGTGTTGTTTGTTGTTTCGAAAGATGTGTTTCCTTCGCAGATTAAAATCTATCGCAAATAAAAAATCTCTGAATTTGCGAAAACCTTTTGTCCATTAAATTTGAAGTAACATGATGAGTTCTCTGAAACGAGTATGAATAATTAAGTGCACACAGCGCAGTGTAGTAAGTGGAGCCCTCCAGCCCTGCTACACTACTCCAGGAGGTTATGGTCAACACTCCTACACCTCTCCACACTCCTGCCATCCGTCCTCTTGCCCATTTGTAGCTTTCCTTTTTTCTTAGAGCTTTAGAGTAAAAAACCTCAGCCCACGCTGTCAGAGCATTGGTGGGAACCTTTGTGCAATTTTCCCACTCATAACACGCCTGACATTAAAACAGGCTCACTGGGAGACAGTAAATACAGCCTTTCACTTTTTTATGTTTGTATTTAAATGGGGAGGGTAATAGAGGCGTGGGGATGGAATCCTTAATTCTCGATCATGGATGCTAAATAAGTCGTACTCTGCAGTCATCTGTGTTTTAATGCTGCAAGATTAACAGTGTGGCCTCGTCATTATTGAGACACAAATCCAACCACCCCTCAGGATGTTTGGGTTTGCTGCGGTAGTTGCCTCAGATCTGGTCTCTGCGGCGATACTCTCCTAACTTGGAAGCATCTGGAGATGGGGGAGAGCCTGGTGGACAACGAGCAGAAGAGGGAGAGAATGGAGGAGCAAGGAGAACCGTCCCATGAGCGCAAAAGGAAGAGTGACGCCTTTTCAGCATGTAGGTGCTGAGCCAAGACGTCCCTTCCACACGCTCCAAGGCAGCACGAGGTCAGGTCAAATTGCTGATTCATGGGTGCAACATGAACAGCTCAGACTGGAGCAGGAGAAAGAAACACAACATGGACCTGAATTCTAATGCAGGCAAGGTTCACCACTCCCCTTGGGCTGTCAGCCAGCAGAGCCCTGTGTGTGGAAGTCAAATAATAATAATAATGTTTTATTTATATAGCACCTTTCTCACACTCAAGGATACATTACAAAACATGTAGTCCAATACAGAAAGAATAAGAATGTGAAATCACAATGAGCAAGCACAGATGATGGTCGTGATTCTACTCGCAACCCTGTCTGCAGCAAGGAAAGTAGAGGGGAAACATGTTTGACTCCCTAATGAAGACCTGTAGTAAAATAGACCTAACACACACACACACACACACACACACACACACACACACAATTCTGCTCAAGACAGAAAATGGTCACCTCAGTCTGATGTCCTGCTCATGTGGACAAGTCATCTCTTTAGTTGATGAGAACCACATGACCACATGACATATTTGCATTGAGAAGTCTTAAAGAGGAGTGCATCTGTGCACATTGCCTATATGTGTAGGGACAGGACCACTCCAGGGTTTCAATGAAACAGACAGTCTGGACAGTACAACTAACACATGTCCAAAGCACACTTGACACAAAGACACCATACAACAGGGTGTGGGATTGGTCAGTCGGCAGTATTTGCTGGACATTGGCACTATGCAAAACCCTGCATATTTAGTAGATCTTCAAGTTATCTCCTGTTTCAAGACTACATCAATGTGTATACATGTCTGTAACTTCATTAAATAAACAAAATGTTATTTTTAGAAGATTAAGTATTAAATTGGTCAAAATAAAAATATATGATGTGTCATACACATATTTAAAGACCTACACTATTTGTTGTTGACTCACACTAACAATACATTTAAAAACAGAAGAATGTGTGGGAGGAAATTTTATATACCCCAGTTAATTTAAATGGCGGACAGCCTCATTTACTGAGATACCATAAATGTTGTCACATAAAGGCAGTACTGTATGCTGGACTACAACTAATACTGAGCTGTCTTTGTAAGGTGTTAGACGTAAGCAAAGCCAAAATCCGTAATCTTTATGGGGGTCCTGGTGTTGCAAGTTATTCCAACAGTCGAATTAAACAACAGAAACTCACAAGCTGGACTACAAGAAATATGACTGGAGTGAGGTTAGCAAGTAAAAACAGCCAAATGAAGCCCACTGATGTTCACTGACACAATACAAAAACAGCAGAAAGACTCCACTGTTCAAAGAACATAATGGGCAAAGGAGGCAGAACGGAGTTCAGCGATGTAGATGGATGGAGGCACCAGATAAACTAAATCCAGCCTACCAAAAACAAGGGGGATGCGAGTCATGGTTGATTTAACTTAATGGGTTTTACTTTAAAGGTGGAGGTCATGGACCAACCAATCAGCACAAGCTTGCTATCTGATTAAGCTTACTATCTGAACATACACAGTAGTGCATAACCAACTATTGTTTCTGTACTTTCATAGCCCATGGTAAAGGAAAAGAGAATACATTTAGAATATTTAAGTTTACACATGTAAAACCACAGGATAAGTGAAAAGTGAAACCTGAAAAGAGGAATATACAATTGAAGCAATGAAAGTAAAGGCAGATCCTTGCAGGGAGAATTATGATATGCCTCAGTATCAGTTACTCGCAAGTAAAACAAGACAAAATGATGTTAGACAAGTCTACCTATGACTGAAAAAGGAGTGCAATGCATGCTTAGGAGGAAGGCTGTTTTTTTATTTCGTACAAAATGACAGTCGTTGCAAAAATTGGCTACTGCTCAAATCATACTCTGAACCATTGAGGATTTAAATATTTACCTTAAAATACTAAATGAATTGTGGAAATCAAACAGAACAGTTCGCAGAACAGTGGAAACTACAATATTTAAATTGTTTAAATTCTGTGACCTATTTTATTGAATAAATCGATCTTTAAGTATTAAATTATTACTATTATTAATATTTTCTTTTTTATGTTTTTATCTTAGTTACATGCAGTGTGTAGTAGAACAGCTAGCTATTTATGTTCCTTGTTTCATGCAAGAACCTACATTAGCTGAAAATACATTTTCATGTACTGTATTCAGTCTGTGCAGTATGAGAATCTAAGTGGTCTGACATAACTACGTCGGTCTTCTCCTAGAATACACTTTGAAAACCACATGCACATCTGTACTTTATATGAAGGTATCTGCTTCAGCGCTACGAGTGAACCGGAACACAGCAGCAGTAATTAAGTATAAACATTGCACTACTGCTTGCATAAGTTAAAATTAACCGACCCAGATGGGACTCGAACCCACAATCCCCAGCTCCGGAGGCTGATGCCTTATCCATTAGGCCACTGGGTCATCACGTTATCGCCAGTGGCAAATATTATTCTTCATCAGCACCAAACCATCCGGAATCCGGAACAAATGATGTGATGTGCACGTTTTTCTGAATTATTTTTTTAAATTCTAATACAAAGGTAACCATAACGAATGTAAAATGACCTACACGCTATCAGCTGAGTAAGCTAAATAAACAGTACACAATGCTTTCGGAGAACACTGAAATTGACAATAAGGTCCGAAGCGCTCATCTCGCGATAGCGAAGATTGTCCCTTTTGACGACCCACTCAGGGAACAAAGTGATGTTTTTCAAAACAAGCCAATGGAAAGCGCGTTTCTCGTCAACAGCCCAATCGCGGCTCTCCTGTACCGGGAATTTAAAGAGCGCTTGTCTGCTCTGCACACGTCACTGCAGTTGGCCGGGGATTTGGTGAGTGTAAATGGCAAGTCTATTAACAATTTTTGGAAGAACTGAAAGTAATTAAGTGGTTGAAAAATCAAAGGTAGCCCACTGGATATTTATTTCATTGGTATTTAAAGGCGGTGCATTTTGTTATCTTCGATGATTAGTTGAAACAGTTGTAGAGCTCTGTCCAGTTAACAACGGCGTAACATGTGCTCGTTTTTTCCTTTGCTACCCTACGGAAGAAAATGAAAGCTAGTAACTAGTAGCCTAATACGCTATTGTTATCGTTTCCCTTTTTACTTGTTTATTAATAGTTCTCGTTTGAACTTCGCAGTTGCGAACGTGATCGCTTGTCAGCCAGTTGTGAACATGTCCACTCCTGTGAACGAGAACGTTGTTCGTCTAAGCAAATTTAAAAACAAGGGAAAAGATGCCAGTGTAAGTTTTTTCACAATTACAAGGTGAAAAAAAAATTATCTGGTTGTGTCTGAATAGCAACGTCCATAACCGCTGTCAATCCCTAGGAACTCAGACGAAGGCGCATTGAAGTCAACGTGGAACTCCGAAAAGCAAAGAAGGACGAGCAGATCCTGAAAAGGAGGAATGTCAGTAGCTGCCCCGAGGAGGTGACTTCACCCCTTCAGGAGAAAAACCAGAATGCACAGGTATTGCAAGCAAACCGCACCTTCTGTGGCGTGCGAGATGAAAGTCCTGTGCTCATTAACCTCGAGGATCGAGCTGTTAGTCCAATAAGTCGGTTTCCTAAATTTTTTTTTTTTTTTTTTTTTTTTTTTTGGTTGGTTGTTTTGCTGGTCTCGATGAGCTGTGAACTCGCTCATCTAAAACTAGCATAAATCTCTTTCAGCCAGTTCCACACTGGACTGTAGAGGAGATTGATGCTGGTGTTAATGCCAACAACCTAGACATTCAGCTGCAGGCAACTCAAGCTGCAAGGTAAAGTTTAATGGAGGGTTTTGGATGCTGTTACCCAATAATGCGTTTTCTAGAAAGAGATTTTTTTTTTTTACTTTGCTTGTTCTGTGTTATGAAAATTGCCTTTCCTAATATTTTGTTGCAGAAAGCTGCTCTCAAGAGAACGGCATCCACCCATTGACCGCATCATCAGTGCTGGTTTGATCCCAAAACTTGTGGGCTTCCTAGCAGTGTCAGAATGTCCCCCCATCCAGTTTGAAGCAGCTTGGGCTTTGACCAATATTGCCTCTGGGACATCAGAACAGACGAGAGCTGTTGTGGAGGGAGGTGCCATCCCTGCCTTCATCAGTCTTGTCCTTTCCCCTCATCCACATGTCAGTGAGCAGGCTGTGTGGGCCTTAGGAAATATTGCAGGTACTGATGCAGTTTAACTGGTTTTGTTTATGTAATTCATCAAGAACTTTAGTGTGGATTTTTTTTAATTTTTTATCTGCCTTAATTTTAGGTGATGGGCCTGTATATCGGGACAAGGTTATCAAACATGGAGCCCTTGACTCCCTCCTCACTCTACTGGCTGTTCCGGATTTTTCTGTGTTCTCTGTAAGTGACTGTTGCATGCCTATTGTATGACATTTTAAAGATTGTAATTTTCACTTGTCTGGTTGAGTTTATCCACTAGATGGCGCTCGTCTACATAGTTGGCCCTTGAACAACATGGGCTTAAACTGTTTGGATTTTTTTTTTTATTCTCCTGGTGTGATTTGTGCAGATGGGAAATCAGATGAAATTAATTTATTTATATATTTTTATATAATAAAATTCTCATTAATGTAATTGTCTAGGAGAAATTAAAGTTACATTTCATAAATTCATGAATTGTAGATACAGGTAGCATGTACTACAGACTTATGTTATTTAAATAAACTTAACTGTCTACTGGTAAGGCTTCTGGTCAGCAGTACGCTCTTCGTAGTTACCTTTTTGAGGAGTTGGAAGTTTTTATATGCGAATTTGACTGCCCTTGTAGGTTGGCTCCCATAACTCCTACTTTTTTGAGGGTCAGCTATAAATGTCATGCACATGGGATTTTGCAGTGTTGCTGTCTTTGGAACTTGGTTTGATAATGAGTTAACCTGTGCATGCTAATCTTCCTTTTTCAAGTCTGGTTACCTTCGCAACATCGCATGGACTCTGTCAAACCTGTGCCGCAACAAGAATCCAGCTCCGCCTTTAACAGCAGTGCAGCAGGTGCTTCCTGCCCTTGTACAACTGCTGCACCACGATGACAGGGAGGTGCTGGCAGACACCTGCTGGGCTGTGTCCTATCTGACCGATGGCCCCAATGATCGCATCGAGGTTGTAGTGCAGGCAGGGTTGGTACCCCGTCTGGTCCAGCTGCTGGGTTCTGGCGAGCTCCCCATTGTGGTAATTGTTTTCAGATTGCTTTTCTTTAAATCTCCCCACATGTTCTCTTATGGTACAGGGAAGAGCAGATTCTGGCTTGTTGGATGCTCACTTGTACACCATTTATGATCATTTGTGGAGGTGGTGACTTGGTTTACTGTATGTGTTCCTTAAATTTCATTGTGCTTGCAGCAGATGGTGCTGTGCTACCAGCATATGCTGGAATATACATGCTGAACATTAGCTCTAAATTCCTGACTCTTTGAATAGGGGGGAATGTATGCATTCATAAGCCAGTACTCCCCCCCCCTCCCCCCC
>JABJVR010028314.1:4399-35680 GCA_025773905.1 Chitala chitala
GTAACATACACCACCTCAGAGTGCTCACCCTGTAACACACACACCTCAGAGTGCTCACCCAGTAACATACACCACCTCAGAGTGATCACCCTGTAACACACACACCTCAGAGTGCTCACTCTGTAACATACACACCTCAGAGTGTTCATTCTCCTATGTACGCATGTCGAACTGCCCATTCTCCAATGTACACATCTCATAGTACTCATCTTGAGACATTAGAACCGTGTGTCAGTAACATTCACCATAAACGTATACTGCTTTAATGTTTTCCCATTCTGACACCAACTGATACAAAATTTAAATAAGGCAGATTAAAAAGACTGGTGATTCTGGTACCACTCCAGACTGTCAGCATGATGTGCCTTCACACAAAGCCCAGTTGAGTGAACAAGAGGTACCTCTGGTATATCACTCACGTCCATTGTGCATAGAAAATGTGTGAGTGAATTAATAAAAAAACAGAATTAATTAATGCATTCATTAACATTTTTGTAAAAAAAAAAATATATATATATTTACAACAAGTATTTACAACTCTGTCAGCTAAGCATTATAATTAAATCATAATTTAAGTCTCTTTCTCAGACATCATATTATGCATGAAATTTACCCCCTGACATGGAACGGGGCAAACGTGCCAACAGTGGCTTATACATTTTGAGACGATTCTAGTCTGAGCTGTAATTTAAAACCAAAGGGACAAAACCAGAAAGATTTCCAAGACAAATGAAAAAAAATCATCCTACATGTTGTCAGAGCAAGAAGAATTTATTACAAATGCCGCTCAGCTGTGTCTCAGCTTCTCTCTTGAAGAACTTCAGAAAACATCATTAATTATCTCCTCTCATCTCCTCCACTGTTCTCATGCTTCTAGCAGTCTGTGTCTCCGGATCGTGCGCTTCCATGGAAACGGCGGCTCAGCGGCTCACATCCATGCAGCTCAGGCATCCATTTATAAAGCGTGTGGCTTTGGCGCGAGACCGCCCTGTGACCCGCTTGCTGACAGCACGCCGGGTGAGGGATCGGGCACTGGAGGAGACGTTGGCTGCCTCAGCTGTGCCGAGCCCACTTCCACGCATGTCCCAGAGTTTTCATGTCAGGCGCCATGCCCTGGGAGGGGGCAGGGAGTGACGATTACTGGACACCTCATGCTCCGTGAGCCTGGCACACCTCTGGTTGAGAGTCAGCACTATCAGACACCCGCAAAAGGATAAGAAAATAAGACCGTGATTAGAATAATGGGCACTGTGCCAACAGCTATACTCCTGTCTCCAATGATAACTAGTCACTAAGCCGGTTTGCTCTATTGGTAAGGAAAAGGCCCAAGATTAGAGGACCACACCATCTGCAGCCATGCCGATCTTCTGTGATTCACTACCAGGCTGTTTGCCCCTCTCCTAATTCTTTTTTATTGCTGAATGTGCGTACTTTTTCCAGGCTGCTTTAAAATTTTACAGCTCTTCTGACATGCTCTGTGGTTTTTTTTGGACGCAAAATGATGGAATATGACAATGTTACTATTAGACACTGTAGTAAAACTAAATGTAGCCCCTAAAATGTCACTCCAGCAAACAAATTATAGGAACGCCATGTTACAAGACTCCATATCTTGACAGGAGGCTTTGTTAAAACATACATTTTATTGTTATTTAAATCATGTGGATATTTGATTGAACTGTTATGCACTTTGTATAACTTCTTCCTGGAATTTTAGCCAGCAACATTCAAGTGATAAATAAATGTCGTAACTCTTTGTTGCATTTTGCCACTGTGAGAAAAAACGTTTGCTACAAAGTCCTTATGAGGAGTCATACAGGTGTGTTACTCAGGTGAGGCAAGAATCTAGCAGGTAAGTTTCTGGCCAGGTATCAGAGCTGTGATTCACAGATAGATGGCTAGAGAACCCAGGAGAAGCCCAGAAGTCCCTGTCTTATTAACTTTGGCACAGGAGCTCAGAGCCCTCAGTGGCTTTTAAACAGCCCTGCCAAATCACCCTAAATGTGTAAAAGAGTGCTTAATCACTGGATGTGTAAACACAGCTTAACTGCAAATCTAAATGAAAACATCTTTTTGTTTGGGTGGAATGTTCTTCCAAATGCCGCTCGGGTGGTGAGATTTCTTAAACTCTGGCAATATTTGTCTTATTAACTCTTCCACAGCTGCTTTTACTGCTTATAGGAACTGATCAATATGTTTATTTTTTCACTGTGTGTACTGTGTATAGAATGCTGTAGGAATATGTCTTCCTTTTGAGCTATCTCAGTATGCTGTAGGAATTTGTCTTCCTTTTGAGCTATCTCAGTACGAAGGCAACCCAAAGCAGAAGTATACAAAGTAGAAATGTATAAAATGAATGTCAAAAACTGGTGCATTTGTCAAAATGCAAGCAAAATGAAGTCAGAATTGTACACCAAAAACAGGCTTTCTATAGATAATCTGATTTTGTCCAGTTTGACCAAGGCATAACACATTTGAATAATGACAAAACAGTATTTATAAAAGAAGATAAGCAGCAATTCCAAAAGGACTTTCCATAACCCTGTAAGTTAAATACAGAGGTGCTGTTTAAAACTGACTGCCTTCGACCATTTTTCACAACTGAGCCATGTAATTTATTTATTTATTTAGCAGGCACTTTTATCCAAAGCGACTTACAACATTTCACGTGTGTTACAGTGAGCTAGCACTGGGTGTCTTGCTCAGGGATACACGTCACAGCTGGGCTGGGATTCAAACCAGGAGACTTCTGCATCCCAGCCTGATGTTCTACCCATTGAGCCACCAGGCCATGTGTTGAACATTTTCAGAGATAAGATCAATGTCGGTTTTCAAAGGTACACAGAGTAAAAGACACAGACACAAAGGCTCACGGCGAGATGAATGTGTTTCCGGCCAAGGTTATGAGCTGCCTGAAATAAAAGAAGCGCATATATAAATCATAATTATGTAGTTCGTGTGTGTTATTGTGTTACGGGATTCTAATGAAAGACTTTTAATGTGGCGTCCCGTTAAGAAGGACAAATCCTACAGCAATAAATCTATAGAAACATAAGAAAAACTAAGTATTTGTTCACAAGGTAATTCTTTGGGTGTGTGTAGTAGCACCCAGGCTATAAATATTTAGTAGCTATAACATTAACTTGCAGTAACTGACAATAACTGATATTAAATACTTCCTCCTCAGATTATGATAGTTAATATGTTATTGTGACTTTGAAATGTAACTAAGAAAATAATAGTATATTGACAGTAATTGCTCATGTAGTACCAGTATTAGTACTACAAGTAAATGTATTTATATAGTAGATCATCATACACAAGGCCATGCAAAGTCCTGTAAAGAAAACTGCATCTCAAGTAAAAGCAATATTTAGTAAAAATGATCAATAAATATAGCACATTTCAAAAAAGAAACAAGAACAGATACATATTAAATTCAGCCAAACTAGTTAAAAGTTTAAAAGACTAGTTGACATGTTAATGCTTCATCAGAAATAAGATGCAGTTTTATGATGGCATAAAGATACTCAAAGCAGATCCAACTGGTTACAGAATAAGTCCAGACCACCAGCAAGACTATCATGAAAAAGTGTTGCTATCAGTCAAAACAGATCATTGCCCTGTTCAGCAAATAAAGTAAACACAGCAGTAAAATTCAATTGGTGGAGCAAAGTGCTCAAACGGAAACTTGCTTGAATCACTTGTTTGTTTTGAAACCTGAATATGCATTTTATGAATGAGTGTCCCTGAGGTTTTCAAAGAGTTTTTGTTTTAATGTGATTGGCCGGTTACCCAGTCACTACGCAATCCTTACTCAGTAATGGGTCTGCGTATCTGTTCACGCAGACACATTAACATAACAGCCACTGGCTGCTATCTGGGGCTCTCAGTCTCCTGCCGTTAGCAAAAGAGCTTGAGTCTCTGAATTTTGATTACAGTATTGTAACATGATCCTTGACTGAAGATCTATCTACAGACATTGTTTTTCATACAGCTTTAAGGCTATCAAGTTGAAAACATCCAAATCAAGACAATATTCCAAACACTATTCAGCAGCTTCACTGTTCGACATTCCCCCTTGTGCACACATTACCAAAAATTAAAATGGCATTAACTCCTGCCTTACACACACACACACACACACACACACGCACGTGTGTTTGCGCATCCACGTATGCATGCCTGAAAATTGATCTGAACCCCAGATGTCCTTCCCAGTCTTCATGTTCAGAAACAGACCAAAGTCACTGCTCTTCAGACTTCATTGAGCAGTACTGAATACCCCCAGCCCACTCCATTACACCCCCCCCATACCTCACCCAGACGGAGAGAAGAAAACAATTAGTCATGAGCGCAGTTTCCACAGCACGCCTGTAATGAATATTACCAGGAAGCAGCTGCACACATGTTCTGTATTTTTACTTTCCTCGACCTTCCCCGAACGGCGGCGTTTCTAAAATAACCAAATTCCTGTGCAAACACAGTTTTCCCCTTACGTTTCCTGCTTAACAAATAAATGTTAGTCCAAGCGTTTCATTGAAGGGACCGCTTAAGGCGCATTGTCAATTAAGTCCTTCGTGAGTCTCATGTCCCGTGTTTTAATTGACCCCAACTGCAAATTAGCCTTTGGCGTCCACGTCAAAATTACGGTGACACTTTTTGTTTACGTTTTTCATTCGTGCAACACAAGTACAAGTCGTCCAAGATAAGAGTGTGAATAAAATTACGAGTATGGGGCACGGTGGCTTCAAAATGCATTCCGTGCTTTGGCACCCACGCTCGTGAGTGCGCATTTGGAAACATTCAGTTTCACTCATTTCACGCTGTTATGGGACTAGAAAGGGTGCAGTAACATCCTCACTGATCCTTCTCCATGTTCTATTCACGCGACGCCCTCCACCCCCACCAAAAGTGGGCAAACTACTGTGTGGAGATCACAGAGTGCAATGATGTATCACACGCACCTCTTTAGTCTTCAACTCTTGCTGGTGCTTTAGAGAGAGCTTGCAGCCAAAGCACTGGGACGTCAACGAGTCATTTGTCTGTGATTGGCTCCATATGCTGAATGAAAGCATGAGAATTTTAAAATAAAATCACATGTATGCTCTGTCATGCCTCACATCTCATAAACCAGCCGAAATGTACAGAGTCTGGAGTAAAACAAATAGGTTGTCCTGGGAAGAGGCTCCGTTTGTTTCTCTTTCTTTCATTGACATTCAAAGGATAAACACACCAGAACAGCCTTCCGCTGGAACACAGATTTTAATGCACACAGCAAGCGCAAAATGTGTTTCTGGCTAACTGAGTAACGTCATATTAGGAAATGCTTGAGGTTGACAAGTGGTTAATATGATGGGAAAATTTCTCTACAAATTTCTGTACCTTTCATGCATACAAGAAAAACAACAAAATGTTTTATTAGTTTAGTGTTATCTCCTGTAGCTTTACTGTAGATGCCAAAGTGGGTACAGAAGTGTTGGCTGCAAAATATGACATGTCATTCAAAGTCGGTCAGACGGTGACATTTGACTGTAACTGCTGAACAATGCTCTTCTACTTCCACACCCCACCTGTATTCTTACAGATGACAGCTGAGTGCTGGGTCAGTGACATTTACAGGAGTGCAACAAAGAAGACACTCGCACACACATGTGCCTACGCTTTTCATACAAGTGTGGCACTCAGAAACAAGATCGACCAGATTTCAGCAGACATGGAACCCTGAACCGGAGACAAGAGAAAGGAGGGGCTGTGCTTCCCACAGGCCGGGTTAAACGAGCCCACGGCAACCTACAGACGTGCCTGGAAGCACCACTGGGAGCTGTAAACATGCTAGAATAATGCTTTACTGCATTTGGGGGAAAGTGGAAAAGGGTTACAGCAGCAAGCTGGACGAGAGAACCCCCCCCCCCCCACTGCTCACGTTTTCATCAGGGCTGCGTCTGTTTGTTTAACTCAGTGACTGCGCAGCGTGTGCCGGCCGCAATTGGAGCGTGTGTGGATGGAGGCTAGCAGTCTGTACTGCTGAACAGGAAAACAACCCCTGCAGCTGCAGCTGGTCATACCTGCCTGTATACCATTCTCAAAAATCAGCATCAAACGCTGCAAACATTTAACCCAAAACATTCCTGCAAGACTGAAGCAGTAATGACTGCTGTTGTGATCACCCCTTTGGTTTAATTTTTACTTTGAAATATGTAGACAGTATGCCATTTTGATTTTTCATGTCATATTGCTCAACCCAGGAAAACAGCACATTTTAGTTGTTCAAATGTATTTTTCTTACTTTTATTTCCTTTAAAATTACATTCTGGGAGAAACTTGGCAGTTAGGATAAATCAAGGAGTATGAATGTATGATAATGGCTTTTCTCTTTGTGTGGTCTGTTGACGTTACAAGTCAAAGCCAAACACGATACACTTCACTGTGAAAAATATTCAGTTTCATGCTGTTTGTTTTCAAATCTCATGTTCAATCTGCTTCACAAATTACTTGTTTTGTGAGAAAAAATGCACTCTTTCACAGTTAACACTATAGCATTATTGTGCTTATCTTTGCATACCTCTAAAAGCTGTTTTGTTTGAAACAAAGAAATGAAATAAAGCTTAGTAGATGTAAATGAAGATGCAGATGTAGATGTAGGTATAGATGTAGATGTAGATGTAGGCGTAGGTGTAGATGTAGATGTAGATATAGGTGTAGATGTACATGTAAATGCAGGACAGGGAAAACTGAACATACAGAAAATGCAAAAGAGAAAACTTTAATGTTTGCTTTCAGTCACACATCATCATCCTTCCAAAAAGAACTTGCTGTTAAATCCTGGCTTTTCTTGGCTCATACCACATATCTTCTACATGTTGTATCATCACACAGTCCTTGAAACATGCTACTGTGGCTGTGCTGAACGGGTTAGGGGAAGAGACACCTGCAATTTGTCAACCCTTTAAAAGAACAGTCATAGCAGAGAGTGTTGTTGAAGCAGACATGCTCGTCTTCCCGGGGGATGATGTTCAGCTCTGTATCAATGTCCTAATGCCGCTTTTATTATACCTTTTCTTTTCCTCATACCTTTACACATAGCTGGCAGGACAGAGTAACTCTTTAAGATGACATGTAATCCATCTTCGCAGCATGACTTTCGCATCACTGGCAAAGAGAAAAGACCACAGGGTGGCACATTAATTCTCTGTTTGACGAGGAGCTTGGAAAGCAGCCAAGGCTGCATTTTTTTTAAACTCCTACATGCTGTTGCACACCTCCAGGTAGGGCTCGGAAGGGATAAATTACAGTTTAGGTATTACACCTTAGCAAGGTGTCATTTACTGCCTTACAAATCACAAATTGTACAGTGAGCTTCCAAGCTAATTGTTTGCTCTGGTTGTGTTGCAGCCAGCTCTCCTGCAGAGAGCTCTTCACCATTCTATGGCCAGATAAATGCATATTACCTGAATTATTTAATGTTGTCTGATATTTTTAAAAATGCTGTTCAAATACATCAGTCTTTCTTTAGTGAGTTTTTAACAGGAAAAGTTGATTTCTATAACTCAGAAATCCTTTCCATTTAACGCTTTGGGATCGATGCTAGGTGGCAAGGGTCAGGTTTACACAGTCGCTCTGGAGTTCTTTTTTTGATCTGTCAGCTGTGGTTTCCCAGGATGCATTGCCAGTGTGTGGAGAGCTTCAGCCTGACATGCAAAATCCTCACAGCCTCAACTTGTGTGGTGGGATTAAAGGTAAGCTCAGGTAGATGAACTGGTGCCTGTACAGGGAAAGGCGTACGACATTGTTGCGTTCGGTGTGGCTTCGTGCATATGCCAGTTCAGTTTCCTCAAAGAGGTGTGCTGTCTCCTGGGCGAAGATGACGCATGTGCAGGCTTACACAGCTAATCGGCAGGTTTAGCCTCACCAGTCTGTTTCACACATCACATGTGACACACATCTCCAGCATTCCTCAATAAGTACAGCCTAGAGTACAGTGTGTAATTATGGAGCAGTACATTCAGCACCAGGCACAGAAATCTGTCCAGCCAGGACATAATATTTTTATACCACTTAGCATAATCAACAAAAAGATTTTCCACTGCAAAATAATAATGTGCTGGACGCCCCCCCCCCCCCCAACCCTGCTGACCAGTAGTACTATAACACAACACAACAGGTTTGTTAGAACTGGGGGAAAAGAAGCAACACTCAAAGTAGAGAGAAAGAACATGATAGATAAAGATCTCTTGTGCAAAAGTACTGTGCACAGTGTAAGAGAGGTGGGAATTTCATGAAATTCCTGTGCTACCAAGCAGTAACAGAAAAACCTTATCTGACCATAATACAACATGCTGAAATACACATGGAAATTCTTGTTTGATATTATTGAAAATGGTGTATAAAAGTATAGACACATAATGGTAATAATGTAAACGCATCAACATCAGTGCACTGGGCCAGAGTAATAGCATCCACAGGCACTGGTGTGACTGGCAGCAACTGCTGTGCTGTTGGCCTGGGATTTCCCAGCTTTATTTCACATCAGCTTTCACATCAGTAGTAGCACAGAGCTTCTGACAGGATCCCCGAGAGTGGGAGGGTGAGGTGCTGGGGTCCAGTGATTACCTCTGCTGCACTCAGGGAGCCTTAACAAACAGAGGGATGTGCTGGTCCATATGGTAAATGTAACAACATAGTGGAACAGGGAAGCTTCACGTCCTGAGAGAGAGAGACAAACAGTGGCAGAAAGACAGAGCACTGGGAGCAATGGAGGAACACAGAGACAGAGTAGAAGGCAGATCAAGAGCCAGAAGTGACTGAGGGCAACAGAGCGACAGACAATTATTGTACAGATAGAGTCGCAGTTTGGGGGAAGCTGATCATGTGCATTTGGGGCAGGCCGGCCATGTGCATTTGGGGCAGGCCGGCCATATGCATTTGGGGCAGGCCGGCCATGTGCATTTGGGGCAGGCCGGCCATGTGCATTTGGGGCAGGCCGGCCATGTGCATTTGGGTCAGGCTGATCATGTGCATGTGGGGCAGGCCAGCCATGTGCATTTGGGGCAGGCCGGCCATGTGCATTTGGGTCAGGCTGATCATATCCATTTAGGATAGGCTGGCTATGTATTAGGCCTATAACCCACTTCTTAACGTTTCCAAACTGCCCTTCCCTTCACCATTGTAGGACTGGATGACCAGCCCTAAAATGGCAGTGCTGTTACAGCAGCAGGCCTCGCAGCAGTATTGTGGACAGTGGGCTGCCACAAAGAATGCCTGACATGCATCTGACAGTGAAGGGGATCAAACAGCAGCACAGCTGCCCAAAAACCCCACACAGCCAATACTGTGCCCCCTTACCAACCCCTCCCACCACACACAGACATTTATTCTTGAACAGAGGGCAGCCAGGACACTTAGCATATTTCTGAAGCTACCCTCCCCTACCTCACTTTGTAACTCAAAACTGTGCTTGTGTCACACCAGTACTAACAGTACCCTCTCTACAAAGGAGCATCAGAGTGTGTGAGCTGCCATGGCTCAGGTTCCACAAGGCTGGCACAATATCCATGCCAGGGCATTTTACTGCATTGGCAGCAGCACACGGCGATGAGACTCTGCCCTGCTGCAGCAACTGAAACACACTTGGACATAAGAGCAATTCCGAGTACATATACTAGAGTATTGCAGTTCACTTACCTGTAAATCAAATCAGCTCTGAACTGAAAGCAGTGCAGGGTCTACACAGTCACATTCAAACTCCAGATGTTCAGTAGAGGTACAAAAGCAAGAACCCCTCGTGGGGTGTAAACCAGAAGGCCGGTGGTCAACGGTTTCTATTTTGAGCACCTTGCTACCTGGTGCGCTATTGAACATGCTCGGGCACATCCAATAGCTGGAATCCGTGGCGTACGCGTGCCAAACGCAAGCAGCTGGACAATCAGACCGAGTTTCGGGCACAAACTGATGCCTAATCCACCCCTCGCCTCTGATCTCCTCGCTTTTCTCACCGAGAGACCACAGCTGGTGGAATCACTCTCGTTACTGAGTTGACGTCTCAATTTCAATTTTCACTGAGCGGAGCTGGCAGAGTGGCGGAGTGGGAGGGGTGGCACACCTGTTGCTCCCACTCACCCACTCACTAACAATGAAGCTGGCTTACTCCAAAAAGACTACACGTGAAGAACACTGCGGCTGCTCCTCTCCCTCAAAGGCAGGGCCCTAAGCGTGAACCTGTCTCAGTGCTGCTATAATCCTTTCAGTGCTTTCAGGTACTCTATGTTTAGACAGCTTGGCACGTGCTGAACAAAAAAAAAAAAAAAAAAAAAAAGACAGGCTGCACAAAGAATGCTGGAAGAACACATGCACATACACAGGCGTGTGCACACACACTCAGATGTGCAGGTAAACACTGCGATTGGCTGACAACAAAGCTTCAATGGCAGGGTGCTCACTGACAATCACACCACTGGGCTTGAAAGCAACCATTCACAAGTGGCTGGAAGAAGACTTGCACTAAGAAGTGTGTGTGTGTGTGTTTGTGTATGACATGAGTCACAAATTCACAGCAGACCATCCTCAAGAGAATCACCTGTATATTTCTCATGGGTGGGTAAGATATGTGCGCCACACCTTAGAGGGGAAAAAAATTCATTGTCAAAGAATGTGTGAGCGGGAACTTTATAGCCTTTTAGAAGTCTCGTGTTGTGGATGGGATTAGAAAGTGCACTCAGCTGTGCTGCGTCGTCACTCGAATGTGGAGCGCAGCATGTATCAGTTTTGACAACTTTGCACGATTGGGCAGATTCAGTATCAAAATGGCTGTGACTCTGACAATGTGAGAGAAGCTGGAATGATCCCTGCTTTAATTAAATCAAATCCCCTTTACAAAGGGAGTGAAAGACGCATTAGTCAGGAATGGCTTTGGAAAAAAAAACTGTCTGAGTGTGTGATATGAATTGATGGGTGTGTTTTGTGTGTGTGTGTGTGTGTGTGTGTGTGTCTTTGTCTGTGTGACTTATTCGTACTCATTCTTTACATTCTACGTATCCTGTATACAGGGCAATGTTTACGGCTTCGCTGCCTCATAATTAGGTACAGTTGTTAATAGGCTTTTGAAAAATCTGCTTGAAATGCGACCCTGCAATTAGGGATTATTGACCTTGCATACATTTGGGCCAGGCTCCCTAGGGAAGCACAGAGGTCTTTGAGAAGCTGCCAGTAGGTACCCCCCCACACACACACCCTGGGTTGTAGACAGGCCATGAGGACAACAGTGGCTAGTGAGTCCAGATGGGGCCTGTATGTTCCTTTTCCATGACGATTCAGACTATTCTGTACAGCTCCGTGAAACAGGGATGATTCTAAGTACAAGGGTACAAACACAGTAAAAATCCATGAGTTCCTTACTGACCACTTAATAGAGAGGCAATATATACTGAAAAAATGTACACAATGTATCACATGGTTACTTCAATGCATTTCTCGTGAGACACATAGAGGAAATCCGCCTCAAAAGCTGACTCTTCATCGACTGCAGCAAGTTTCAACAAGTGAGCCTTCAAGCTGCTCCCTTGCAACGGAAGAGAAAAAGGGTTGATGTCTACACATACAGTGCCTTCAGTTAAGTGGATTAGCTGCAGGCCTGTCAAACACGATTCTCCCTCCACCACATTATGCAGACTTGACTTACTGCATCAAAGAGCTTGCTGGTCAGCACAGTCGTCAGGGTTCACAGGGAAACTTACAGCCCTTCAAAAGGACATTTTGTACGCATAATGATTGTAAGAATGTATTTGAAATTTTTAATGCCTTGATATTCCATTCTGTGTGCATGAGTCATGGCTCTGTGTCCGTCTGTTCAGGAGGCATGGTTCGCTACACTGGCTCACTATCATCCAAGGTGATATGCTGTTCAAAGACTTCTTCCAACAAATTAGCTTGACTAGTCTGTTTTCAAACCAACTTGATTTACAAAGTCACATTCAAGTGTGAAAACCTGGAATATTCATTGGTTATTAGCACGTCATTCTCTAAATGATGTAGAAATTATGGGCTGCAGTTTTGCGGTAAATCACCAGGGCTTGTAAAAAAGTCACGCTTGTACACAGACACACGCACACACTCCTACGCAAAAGTCCATCCACCTTTGTACACACTCAAACCGTGCAAAGGTCCTACCAACTTCACGAGCACACGCACACACGTGCACACACACACACATACTACCACATATACATTCCTACAAGGGCTCTCTAATTTATTACGTGAAGTGAAAGCTGACAGGACTTTGCTTTATGCTAAACACTGCTGCCAGTGAAAAAAATATATAACAGGCCAATGGTGCAAGCTATAAATTACAGCCTGTCTGGACTCCAACATATATCAAGCATTCATGACTTTTCAGAGGCCCATCTTAAGTCGTGATGGTTACAATGCAATTACACTTACCAATGAAGGATTAATTTACACCACTTACATTGTATATCATCGTGCTCACAAGTTATATGGATCAATGTCTACCACATACACAGCACATTAAAAGCAGCACATTACACATGACGTTAAGCTCGCGCATTTGTATTTTAAAGGAAAAATGTAAAGCACTTGTGTTTATAATAAAAAACACATTAATCATTTTCATATATTTTCTTTATTTTACTTTGTCATACATTTCTTTTCTAGTGCCAGCCATTTGTGGTAACATACGCCAGCTGTAGCATTTTGCTACGGGTGGGGAATAACGCAGTATTATCGTTTTTATCTTCCAGCCGCTAAGGTATTTACATTTATTTCACTTACATTGCCTGCTTGACTTTGCAATGTAACAAATTATGCAAAAAGTTAATTCCAGTAGAATGACTTCATAGCGTGGAGAGAACAGCGCATGTTTATAAAGAGCACGAATGACCTAATGAGGCCACAGGAGTTTGGGGATTGTGCGATCACACTCAGGCCCACGCATTTGTCCTATGCCAAGCAGCCAGTCATTGACAAATAGGACAGCCAGGACTGTGCTAATGATAATTTTGGAAAAGTAAATAGATACACCCAATAGCTATATTTCTTAATTAAAATGATTTCCTGTGGAAATCTCTGCTGACAAAACATTATAAATCTGTCCGCTCACAATGTTACTGAGAGCAGAGTTGGATAAAATGTTTAGTTTTAAGAGAGGAAGCCATTTTTTCCCTTCTACCTTTTTGAGCCCCAAATGATAATTAGCACTTGCTGTATCACCAGGTCCCAAACCCATGTGTGCACCTACAGTAACTTGGTGTGTGTGTGTGTGTGTGTCCTTGTGTTTGCATGTGTATGTGTGTGCCTGTGTGTATGTGCATGTGTGCATTTGTGCTTGTGTTTATGTGTGCTAGTGTGCGTGTGTGTGTGCGTGTGTGTGTGTGTGTGTGTGTGTGCACTTGTGTGTGTCTGTGTGTGTGCTTGCACATGTGTTCTGCTGTCTTTGAGACTGCACCTGCTGATTGTGTGCAGCCTTACTGAGACAGGGGAACTGTCCAATCAGATAATTTGGAGTGACTTCCCATTCACAATCACAGGACCATATTAGTCATGGTTTAAAAGACCAGTTTAAGATTTAAATTTAATAAAAGGCAGATTCTTCAAATACAACTCATTATCCATGATCTCGCCGGGTTTGGTAACTGCACCAATTGCAGATTTTTAAAACATACAAAAATACAATTTAACTTTTCATTAAAAAGAAAACATTTTGACCCTCTATGTCTTACTATATTGTTCTTCAGATTCCCATTGAACTTTAACTCTTTACATTTATTAGAACACACCTGGCTGCCCCCTTCACAACACACACCCACTTCTTAGGAGGCAGAACATATCAAATTAAAAGCCTACAGAATTTCTAGATTTCCAGATTAAAGCATACTGTGGCTGATGGCAGAACTGGGAATGGAGAATGGCACAAAGCCAGCAGTACAGGCTGTAAGAGGTTTCAGGAGTCACTGAATGAATGCCCAGCATCTGCTGACTGTAAATTAGAAACACGGGTGACTGGACAGTCTTTCTCTCTACACTCAGATGTTTACTTATCTTACATAGCTTCGACCATAAGGGATCATCCTAGATGGACTGCCTTCATTATCATGAAATGTCCAGAAACCAAAGGCCACCATGAAAGGAAACCACACCAAAGCCCAGGTTGTAGGCAGCTAAAAATGAAGCTTACACTTCATTTGTCAGAACAAAAGCAGCGTAGATGAATTAGGAAGCAGAGATGTGGGTTGACTGTAACATTTATATGAAATGACAATGAGAGCAGTCAGAGAAAGAGCCAAACGTACTGCAGTGGTGAGGTGAGGGGCAGGGGGTCATGTGTAAGTGTCAGACAGCACAAACAGAAGCAGCTCCCTTCCTGATCAGCTGCACTGTCCCCTTTGATCTCGCTCCCTAAACATGTTTCTCACTACTGGACACTCAGTGCCCCACGTCCCACACTCCACTCATGTCCCTCAACCTTTTGAGGCCTTTTCACTCTGTCTTTGCAGCAGAACTTCCTCAAAGCAGCTTCCTTCAAATGTTTCAGCCAACAATTTCATCAGGCACGACAAGTCGTGAGTACCAGATGGCCCATCCTGTGGTCCGATCTGCAGCCTCAGGTTATGGTGTGAGAAAATTTTCCTTCAGCCAATGAGAGCTAGGCATGCTTTATTGCACTCCGTACACTTTTATGGGGGTCTTGGAAAAGGGATTTTTTTGGTTTCAGAGGAACCACTGGGCTCTCAGGGTCACTGGCATCCCACACTGACCAAGTCAGCATGTCCTGCCAATACACAGGGCCACTTCTTCTCCCAAGAGAGTGGTTGGTTTCACAACCCACCCTAAGAAAAGAAGGGGGAAGGGTTGCTGAAAGTTTAGGCCACACAGCAATATATTGGTACTTCACTTCAAAATGCTTTGTGCTGTATGTGTTCCTTCCACAGTTAGCATCCATTATATAACTGAATCCAAAAATCCATACAGTATAGATGCACAGATAAACCCAAAACACAGCTGCCTTACAGAAAACACAGCTACACCACAGAAAACAGTTATATCACAGAAATCACAGCTGCCTGAAAAACATGTGGCTTTTTTGGTTTTCCTTTACTTTCACATATATTACTCCAAAACATATAAAGATTTATATTGCATTTGTATGGCACAATCTGCATAATGTGACTAACCAATGAATCTTGAAACAATTAAAAAATGATCCACTGAAGTGTGTCCTGGTATGATTTTCACATGCATACATATGAACAGGTCTGACACACCAAGCAAGCCTTAAGTGCTCAACATTCAATACGTCGTCCAGCTTCCAGGTATGTTTTGAAGGTTGCTATGCAGTGGCATGTCCCAGGAGCTGGAAACAGGGATAGCATGCACACACCCAATCTTAATGCAAGAGATACTTAGGTATTTGTTCTCTATTATCTGCACTTGAAGCTCACATACAATCTTTATAAATGCCATATGGTCACCCAGCCATAAGCTTTCAGTACTAGATATACATTCAGTTGTACAACCTGGTACACTGAGAATATAAACCTACCTGATCATCAGATTGTTGGTCTAACACTGATAATATTCAACTAGATTCATTAGGTAAGTACTGAGAATTGCTTTTTTATAGTGGACCTAAGTGTCAGAAGCACCAATTTTAAATGAATGTGCGACATTAACGTAGGATTTCACGTAATTGCTATGTGGTTACTAAGTGCAGCTTCAGCTTGTACTCCATATGTATGCCAGCCATCAAACTCCCTCCATGTTTTCTGTTTTGGTCGCTGATGAGATTCAGATCTCATTCGGAGCTCCAGCACGGCCAACGCTCTGAACACTACAATGATTTCATGCATGGTATAAAAAAAGACTCCATAATTTAAAAATTATTATTGAAGGCCTGACTGCAGTGTATGATCAAAGAATCCCAATAATGGATAAAAATGCACAAATAATACTTAAAAAAAATACTGTGTGAAAGTTATAAATTTCTGTAAATGTATATTTACACCTTGTGAGACTATAATTCACCCACAAAATAAATCACCAGCTGTTTGTAAAACTATAAATAATCACTTAATGATAAAACAACTGTTTAATGAATCTATCTTCCCCATAAATTCTATGGTTAGGTTTATAAAAAATCAAAAGATAAAGTGAAGGGGAAAGTGGGGGGTGCAGAGGGGACTGTGTTTCTCATAGTGTCCTGAAAATTAGTGGCCAGGAATGGCAGGGCCCTGACTGCCAGTCTCTGACTCTGGGTGGCCTAACTTAAACTCTCCCCGTGGCCTCATTCCACACAGATAGCAGACGGGGCCTGGAATCGTAGGGCCCTGCTGTGGCTCCATGTTAGAGAGCCTCCCCCACCCCCTCACAAAGCACACCGATTGCTTTTAACAAGCGCACGGCAGTCCACCGCTCCTGGGGTCTCGGAGCACTCGGCCTCTGTCTGTGTGTTCCACAAAGTACATTCCTGATACACCCCAGCCTTATTATTGGAGGGAATTTATAGGGCCATTCATTTCACTTGATTTGAATGACATTGTTTCTGGATGAGTGGGTCTAGTGCAAACTCCAGGGCCATGTGGGCCAGAGAAAACAGAAGAGGACATAAATCAGGCACAGAGAGAGAGAGAGAGAGAGAGAGAGAGCGAAGGAGAGAGAGTCAAAGAGAGAGAGAGAGAGTCAGAGGGGGGAGATAGTCAAAGAGAGAGAGTCAGAGAGAGAGAGAGAAAATGTTAGAGAGAGGGACAGAGAGAGGGAGAGAGAGGGACAGAGAGAGGGAGAGAGAGATGGGGAGAGAGGAGAAGAGAGAGGGATAGTGAGTCAGAGTGAGAGTAAGAGAAAGGGAGAGAAGGTGGAGAGGAAGGGGGAGAGAGAGGGCGGAGAGGGGGAGATAGAAGGAGAGAGAGTCAGGGGGAAGAGAGAAAGATAGGGGGAGAGTGGGGGAGAGAGAGAGAATGACAGAAAGAATGTAACTGGAGAGCGAGAGAAAAGAAAATCAGAGTGAGGGAGAGAAAGAGTTAGAGAGAGAGAGAGAGAGAGAGAAAGAGTCAGAGAGAGAGAGAGAGAGAGATAGACAAAGGGAGAGTCAAACAGAGAGAGAGAGAGAGATAGGCAAAGGGAGAGTCAAACAGAGAGAGAGAGAGAGACAGACAGACAGACAGAAAAAGACAGACAGACTGAGATCAGATTGAGGAAAGAAAGGTGTTTCAATGTGTCTAAGGGTCAATTTATCTTTATTTAGCCTGATGTATATTTGAGTACAAATAAGATGTTATAACACAATGGTGCTGTTAAACTGGGAGCAGATGGGTTACAACACAAGGTAGAAATGGCAAATATTTAATATGTGAAGAATTAAAACAAAAGAAAAAAACTGAAAAAACTATGTAATTTACTGGAATAATGTTACAAATGGAAACAAATGTTAATACAAAAAAAATATGCAACAAGGTGTTCTCAGTTTTTTGACAGATTAAAAAAATCAATATAGGAATGCAAACTAAGAAAACACTAAAAAGGAGTATTACCTCCAACTCTGTTACATTTGCAGTAACATGTAATTTTGTGCTAGAATCCAGGCCACTGTGTTGTCACAATCAACAAAACAAGCAATTTTAAACCAAACAAGATACAAAAAAAATGTTTCAAATGTGTGTGACCTTATTAGGTATCAAATAGTTAACGTACTTCTTCTGTAAAGCATTCCATCTTATTTCTGAACCTTGAGCTGGCAATGGTAGTATGAGGTGTTGGTAAAACTTAGTTAAAAATGACAATATTTTAATTTATTTATTTATTTTTGTGGGAATTTGCTATATATATAAGCTGTTATTTAGATTAGTTCTTGGTTTTTACATTAATATTAAGCTGTCATTTTTTGTAAATTATTGAGATGTTAATTTGCCTTGTCTATTCACTGAGTCCAGATAGATAAAAACGTATATGTAAAATATATAAAACATAGATGAAAACTCTTTTTGTCTTCTTCCGTAACTGTGAAGTTGTTTTGAGGGAAATCTTGATGCTGTTCTGCTTATTAATTTTCTTGCCTTTTCAGGTATAACATCTGACAACGTAATAACCAACCAAACAAACATTGTAAACACGTTATGTAAATGACGTGCTACATCCTATGCTGTCTTTTACTTGTCACATTGCAATTCTTGAGTGAACATGAAATATTCTTGATTTGATAATAAGCATTTGCATTCAAAAATGTCTGTAATAATGGAATGTTTATTTTAGTATTTTAATATTTCTGTTGAATTGTGTCTTTTACACAATTATCTATGGAGAAGTTGTGACAGACAACATGCATGTTTTTGCCTGTTTAGCAGTGCAAGAGCATAATCTCCTGTGGTCATGTGACCTGACATAAGGATTAAGAGGAAGGAACAGAACCACGGACAGGAAAGCGCTGTAGGAGTCAGAACACAGAGCTGAAGAAAGCCATCAAACTCAGGACCCTTCTCAGCTGCAAGGCCAAGGACGCTTAGGGTGCAAAGCAGAGGAGTTCATAAACTCCACCCCCCCAACCCTACCCCACACACAGGCAACAGGTGTCAATGGCTGCTAATCACAGAGATGGAAGACACTGAACCTCCTAGTGGGTGTGGTAAATGGATGAGAGGGAGGAGCAGATGAAAAAACCCCTCCTCCCCAAAGTCTGTCACTGAAACACTGAGCGGCAGGCCTCTGACCTACACACAGCAGAAGTACTGAGAAGACTGAAGTGCTAATTCTATCATTAAACTGGCTAAGAGCTACTAAACAACAAAATGACAATATTGTGTTGCATTTGTGACTTTGTGAAGTCACATAAAAATATAGTTTTTTTTTCCTATTTAAAGTATTGCGTAAGATGTCATAGCAATAGTAGTGGATATAACAGTATACTTCCAATGTAAAATGTATTTATTGAAACGGTGAACTGAGCATCATGGTTGACAGGAAGTAGATTAACCACCATACCCCCCCCCCATACACAGGCACACACTCCCCTTTCTGCCTCAGGGTTTTGGCAAGCCAAAGTGTAATTATTGCACCTTGGACGTGACAGTGGGCTCAGTGACGCTGTAGATGAGCATGTCCGTGGGCAGGGCCCTGGAGCAGGGCTGAGCTGTGTGGAATGTTGCCCCTGGAGCTGTTTGTCATGCACACCTGGGCCCTGGGCTGCTTCAAGGCAAACTCTAACACAATGAAAAGAAACTATGTGGATCAGAGAGGGTGGTAATTTCAAAACAACAAAAAAGAACCTTATAAATACTGTGGGATATACATAAATATTCAGTATTAATTATTGTATATGTATGCACAGAATACATAGGTGCACACATACATGTACACATGTATATGCACGTTTATTTACATGTCTTCCACATACCTGCACTATGTTTTTGATTGCATCACTCATGTGTATCCTCCTTACCGTAAATTCATAAACTAAATGGGAACGAACAAAGAAAGCATCGTGTTTGTACAGTTTACATGTTTATTATGAGTGCTGAAGAGCTGCCAGATTAAACAATCAGGCCATCCATCACAACATAGTGTTTTCATCCCTCCTCTTCCTCACAGCACATGTTTTTGGAATCAGCCCCAGCTTGCTCGGTTGGATGGCCAGTGCTGTTTGCTCTGTGCATCCTGGAAAGCACACCCTGGGGAGTTCTCTGTGCGCTCCAGGATGTCCCCAATGAGCTCGGTCAACAGTGGGGCCAGGCTTTGCTCACACCCGTCACTGAACCTGAAGGGACTTCATATGGGAGGGGGTGTGATAATCCTCAGTGTAAATATCCACACACCTTCAACGCTGACAGCCAACATGCAGGTCAACATGCATCGGAGCCCCACCACCAGCACCTCCCTCTTGCAAGCACCTTTGCCTGTTGCTTATGTTTCTAAGAGCCATGGACACAACAGAGGCAGTTTCTGCCTTTCTTTGTTGACCAGCTAACGTTCCCATGTGCCTCAGAAGTAGCAACAGGTATTGTGGCCAGTGCAGATCAAGAACCAAACCGCCTTTGTCTGAACTTCAAATTCCAACCACCACATAGACTGCAATGCCACTATAACAGAAGACTTAAAAAGAGTAGCTGTGGCCAAAACTGTGACGTATTGCTGCTTCAACCAATAGGAAGCGGCCCTAAGCGTCTTCCCTTGAGAAATACGCTCCAGTTAAACTATACTTAATCTTGTAAAATAACCAGTTGCTTGCAAGGGCAAAACTTAGTGCACTTTCCCAATACGCTAAGTATCAATGTTTTGGTATTAAAAAGTCAGTCGTATTTCAACCACCATTGAAGTGCCAAACCAACAGTGGTTCTCATTTGGTACTTCAGTGCTTACTGGTGGGACTTGCAAACATGTTTAATGCCAACTGGTTATGCAAATAACGTGCCCTGCAAACACAAAATACAACATCCTTCTTGATAAAATATACTTACAAACTCAGAAAATGATAAATGAAATAAAAAGTAATAATAATAATTGTAATGGATGTGTGGACAAATGAAGAAACCAAAGCTTTAATTGTCATCTGGATGAAATGTAATTAATAATCTAAAGATGTTATGTAGTGTAATATTAAGTATAGATGTCTTAGGTAGAGGCATAATTTACTGTGTATTAGAACCGTATGGAATTTACATCATTAAAACCACAGGTGTTTTGAATCATATTCAGTTCATGAAATAAGCATATATTTAGTTTGATGTTTAAGGGTGGGAATGACAAATGTGTTTCTGACTATGTCGCAGGGGTACAAAATAACTTCCATTAAGGTCAACAACATGCTGCATTTTGTCTCTACACTTTATGGATTATGTCAACTTTCACTGTCTATTGAGTTAAAAGCTTGAATTATTAAGGGCAGAGCTATAACAGTCACGGATGATGTCATTCTGATCCTATACCAGTTCTTGATGTTAATGAAAAACAAACACAAGATGTTATGTCAAGTGTTTCTTAATGGCAACTGGACTTGGTTGGAAATCTTGAAGATGTTTCATCTCTCATCTGAAACGCTTCTTTAGTTCTAACTAACTGGCTAGGAGCAGCGAGTATGTAAACACTCTGAGTAGTTGTGTGTGTGGCGTCAACAACTCACAGGCTTTACATACCTACTGCCCCTAGCCAGTTAGTTAGAATTGAAAAAAACCTTTCTAATGAGAGGTGAAACGTCTGCAAGGTGTCCAAGTGAGTGGACTGGTGGCTCAATGGGTACAACATCAGGCTGCAATGCGGCAGTCTCTGCGTTTGAGTCCTAGCACAGCCGGGCTTGCCCTTGAGCTGGGACACCCAGCGCTAGCTCCCCATCGGGCATGGGCTAAATAAGAGAAATAATTTCTGTTTGGGATTCATAAAGTGCTATAATTTTTTTTTTAAGTCCAGTTGCCATTGAGCAGCAGTTGCAAGAACCATGACTGAGAATTGAAAACCTTCATAGACAAACACAAAAAGTGCTGTTGACTTTTGTACTGTTCTGTAGTGCCAACAGCTTGATACCTGGTGTAGTGGAAGAGCGCCCTTCAAACCATTTTACATGAAAACATTACATAATTGACTATATAAGACTAATAAATGTTTCAGTTAAACTGTTTTCCTTAACGGTAATCAGTTCCTAGGGTCAGTAAGCAGGAAACGAGTCATTTCTTCTCAAGCGCCAGTGAAACATGAGCACAAACAGAACCACCATGGAACAAAAGCCACGGACCACAGTGGCTCCATTGTGGCTACTTGCTGAAGCTCATAAACACCTCCACAGCTGAGCAACACGCTTCACACACATCCACGCCCGGCACTGCTAACAGCAAAAAACAAGGTCAAGTGCAGAAGTATGTGAGTTTGCTGAACACGTTCAATACTCTCTTTCCATTGTCCCCAAGGTCTTGTTGTCTTCAGAAGGTAGCCACAAAGCGCTTGTTATTCATCAGGTCTTTTAGAAGAGGAGTTAAGCGAGAACAGGCTGTGCAGGGGTTGCACTTGGGGTTGTGTTGAGGGAGGGGGGGGGCATAATGGGCCACCACCCACCGTGCATTCCAGAGCGACCAATTCACCACAGCCACAGCGCTGGCTAATTTGCATCAGTAAACACACCAAGGGTTCTCTTCAAAGTCCCCGTCAGAATGAGGAGTGACAGAGGAATGCATCATGTCGTGAGGTGCGTGTGTGCACATGTGTGTGCGCGCAATGCCGTTTCACCTCCCAAGGAGATGTGTGAGGCACGTCGCGCGGGGCGGTCAGGTGGCAACCCCAACAGAGAGATTGCCCATTTAGGAGCCCTGCAGTGAGTCAGAGAGGCGATGCGATACTTATGAAGACATTTGATACAGCATTAGAAGCACTGCTGCCCTCTGATGCTCCTGTGTCCTCTGGACACCGTAAACACAGCCGTGAAGGGAGACATCAGCAAGGGGAGCATCACTGGGCTACATTCACTTTGCTCCCACTGCTGCTTATTAACACAAGGGTAACTAACTGGCACCAACGTCAGATGTCTGACCACAGAGCAGCACTGAACCGAATTCAGAGAAAACATTAGAAATTATTAACAGCTCCTTTTATTCTAATAACCTGAAAGACAAGTTTTGCAAATGTTAGGTCTGAACACTTGTTCCATCAAAAGAGACTGGACACTGTGATAGCTGTGAAGTTGTGAATAGTTTCAGGGCATCTCTCCTCCAGCAGATCCAGGTTATGGCACGTTGGTGAGTTCTGTCAGTACTCTAGTCTGACTATCATGACCACTGAGGTCTGTTCCACCCTATCCCTGCTGCTGCTTCTGAATACTGAGAAAGTAAACAACAACGTTAAGCAGAAAGCCTGAAGGGTGGGGGTGGGGGGTTGGCTGCCCTACTAAGACACAAGTGTCCACCACCCCCCCTCCCATCTACCACATTTACCACTTATGCCAGGTGCTCTTACACTACCATGCCACAGAGGGGAGCTACTGGTTTGGTTAACCTACAGCGTACACACAAAAGCTGAGTGAGTCTGTGACTCTGACCACCTCAACATTATTCACTGTAAAACAGCTGTTCTAATCAAATAAGATTAATGAATTTGAAAACAGAAATACAAATAAATGATACAATGACACTTTTCCCTCAAATCTGTCAATCAACCGTGAACAGATCTAATGCTTGAACATTCAGGAAAACAGAAAACAAGTCTATTTCACATAAAAATTGTTAATGCCATTTACAACACACCAAAATTGATGTTCCCCATTGTTGTTCTCACACGATTTGAGAAGAAAATTAAGATCTCAGAATATGTTCTAATGTGTGTTATTATTACAAGAAACCTGAGCAAAACAAAATAACCTCTCTCTCTCTCTCCCTCTCTCATACACACCCACACACACACACACACACACAGGGAGCCTTAAAAATGATCCAAATAAGATTAACCAGCTACAGTAAAAGGAAACTTCCTGAAAGAGACTGAGATGTTCTCACAGAATGACACTGCACGTTGTCACCAAGGTACATTTGTACAGATCCTTAGATGGAACCATTAAGTCTTCCTTTATACATTTTGCTTAGAGTATGTAGGAGTACACAGGAGAAACAGCAAAAACAGGCAGCTCATGCTGACTGACACACACACTCCCTCCATCATTAGAGGGTGGTCCCCTCTCATTGTAGCCGACCACCATGATAGACCCGCTTTTGTTATCCTCAGTGGAGTGACCACCAGCACTGCACCCCAGTTTGGTGCCTCGATCAGTACCGACGCGCAGGCACAACAACAGCTGCCCCGTGCTTTCCTGAACGCTGCCTGCACACATCCTGAGAGAAGCTAAGGGAAGCTGCTCCCCTTGAAGAGGTTGGGAATGGTGCAATTCTCCGTAGCTGCGGTGACCGTAGTGTCATGTAAAGGTGGTGCCCATGTCGGGGGGAGGGGGGCATCGCTTACTACGAAGGTATTTGAACGGTCAAAGCGGAATTTGTGGTATTGGCTTCCTCCCTCCTTTATCTGATCACTGGTGAGGTCTCCTTTGCAGGGCAACCTTGTCCCTCTCACCAGCAGAGTGTAGCTGCTCCAGGTATAAATAAATCAAATGATAATTGGAATGGATACATAATACATTAATATCATGTCAAGATAGTCTGTCCTATTTTGGCTATTTAGAAAGTCCAGGATATGGACGTGCTTGAAGGCACAGAGAAGTCAGTAATTAACAGTGAGATTCCACAATTAAAATCACAGCAGCTTTTAAATCCAAACAATGTGACTGGGCATATTGTCACATCAATGCCTTGAATACACCCAAAGTAACACTATGTTAACTAATTACCTTCATTAATGATGAGGCAATAGCAGGGAATGGTGGCAGTAACACAGCAGCTGTAATGTATTAACCTTTCTGATGTGTATCTGATCATCCATTAAGGTGAACTACACAGTAGAGATGGCAGTGTTCATTTAACACAGAATCGATTTAATTTAACACTGTTATCTTTGCTGTATAGATGCTCAGCTAGAGCTGCACCCAATCAGAGGTGCCAAAATGCACGATCGCATGTTTGAGTGCAATGGGAACATGCAGAGTTAGGGTTAGACAGTGGAAGCAGTGTGACGTTACTGTTCTGCCTAAAGGCCAGAAAGACATAGTACTGTCCTGACAAGGCCTTTCATCAGAAATAATATTCTGTAGTGTCCATATACATTTTGTCAAGTTTTGCTTGTTGGTTGCTTAGCTTCTACACAAAGGGCTTGCTTGGAACTGGCTAATCTTTTCATGTACCACATTATTTGATCAAGTGTGGGCAAATATTTCTGGAAATAATTAGTGTGCGTATAGTATCTACCATTTGTTTTGAAAAAAAATTATAGTAAAATTTTTTTAATAGGTTAATGATATTTTTGCAGTAAGATTCCACATTATTTTTTGTTACTTTTCACAAAGATTGCATGCTATTTTTAATTACATTTTTTACTTTATCCCTTTTGTAACTGTGTTAAAATGCTGTTTTACGTGTTCTCTCTTTGTTTTTTTTTTGCAAAAGTACTTGTAGGCCAACCTTAAAAATTGATAAAATTTATTTGAATCCACAAATGAAATATCAGGAGCCACCCTTTTATTAAAGGAATGATATGTAACTGGAATCCATTGTTGTTTTCTTTGTTTTGATAGCGTCTGACACCCACAAAACACTAATGGATGCAAACGCAGGAAGTGCTTGGTAGTGCAGATACATCTCTACGTGCTTTTGTGGAGTCAGCTGAGACCTCTGCTCCAGTACACCGTGCTAACTCCTAATCTCCTGTTCCCAATAGTGCGCCTTCTATAACTGTCCGGTCAGGGGTGAAGCAGTGTCAGTTTAGCCCCCCAGTGAACACAAGGCAACATACCATAATCCACCCATCACCTAATGTTACACTTTTGGGCCTGTAATTAGCTGTTGGCCAGAACGGCATACCCCCCACAGAAAGGGTATGGAGCCTGACAAGCATTGGCGGGGGTGCAGTGGGGGGAGATTGGTGGTGCTGGTTTCCAACTGCCAGCTCACAAGCGGACACATGGCTCTGTATCTTTCACTGTCACCACACTACCAACAAAGAAGAAATCAAAACAAGCACACTTGGGTTTGGTGTGTATGGGGGGGCTGCTGATGAATCGGAGTAATCAGGCTGAGACCCACTGCCAGACTGCCACAGGCTGCTATGGGTTTGAATAATACCCCCTGTTCCAGAAAACTTCTACCTATGCCCCTTATCACATCACAAGGCCAAAGGCTGATTCCTGCTTGATAAAAGCAAACTGTCTTCAGCACAAAGCAAAACACTTTGGTGGCCAGAGTGAAAGTGTGGTTTTGTCTGGCATTGAGCCATTTTGACATAGACGAGGGAATTCCATGGTCTCAGATAGGGTCCATTCCCCACATTGTTCAACGGCCATGTGATTTCCTGATCTTCATCTGGGCGCTGTGGAAGAGGAGGCGCAAAATTTCCTTCTCCACAGCCATCCCTTGGCAAAAACAAAAAGCTCATGTAGCGACTAATTTTCCTGTCTCCACTATGGCTTAATCCCTGTGGGGGTCAGCTGTGGACACGGAAGGTGAACATTCTCTAAGATATCTAACACTCTAAACCACACCCCCTCCTTTTCCCACCCCCCAAATTTTTTTTCCCAAGGTTTGAGTCAGTATGTTTTAATCTCTCCATTTTCTGTTGTTTTCTGTCCTCTTTCTTTTACCATCACACCAATGGTAAAATACCACAAAGTCCTGCATTTTCTGAAACTGAAGGGATGATCAGGTTACTAGACCAAGGTTTGGCTGGATCCAGTTGGCCTAACCAGAGTAAAGACACATAAAATTGAGTTATTTTTCCTATTTGTCTGCCGCATTCATCTTAACATTAAAAGTCACAAGTAAAACTTTAAAAGGAAACAGCAGGCCACTCTCTTCAGTTCTCATACTACTGGGCTTTCAAAGACATGATTTGTCAGCTTTGGCCTTCACAGGAACATGGAAACAGCACTTGCCTCTGGATGTCCTTACAGACCTCTGTCTGGCCCTGCTTAGACAAGGTCCTAGTTCAAGTTCACAAGGCCAAAGGCAGCCAGTGGTGAAGTGTTAATGGGCGCTGGTACACGTGTGTGACGTGGAGACAGACTCCTAGTGTCTCCAAGCCCCTTTGCCAGAAACAACACGTCTTCTCGTATCCAAAGACAGACTGACCATGAGGCTGCTGGGAGTAAAGAAAAATCTTCAGATTAAATCCCACTAAAATTCATGAACCCAGTCAAGTACAACAAGCCGACAGCAGGCATATAATGACACAGAAGGTCTCTCCTCATTTTGTAGGGCTTAACCTGAATTAGGAATACAAAGGTTGGTAGTCCCCATGCAGTAGGAGAAAAGCCTTAATTAATTAGAGCGATCGGCAAGGCCCCAGGTCCATATCATCAGCTCTTTGTAGCAGGAATGCAAGCTATTTAGTGCTGATCCAATAGGAGGCCTGGAGAGCAGAGGTGATGATGTCCAGAGAACAAGGGCAGAGATAGGAGAAGGATACTTTTCAAAAGCTAAAAGCCTCCCATTTTTAAGACAAAGGTGGGGGAGAAAAAAAGAGAGGACTTTGAAAATAAATCTGTTCACATTCCAACTTGTTTTCACACTCTCCTCAGTGAGCAAAATTCGCTTAATGAACCTTACCGGTTCTGAAAAACAAGATGGGACACTCGACTGGGCTTGTTCCCCGAGAAAGGAAACCAGACCACCAATGATCATATAATTACGTCTTCAAAGGCAGCACTCTGGTCAGAAGAAATGAACAGCTGTGAAATGTATTTTCAAACTGTGCCGCGAACTGTAATCTCAGGCGAGTATCCACTTCAAACGTCCTGCCACCAGCATCCCCTTCTGAAAGTGTGGCTTGCTGCCCATTGCATAGTGGCCTGGCAGACAGAGCTTCTTGTCAGCCTGTATAATGGCAGCCCTTCTCTATCCACATGGCTGGTAGGTGTGAGGGTCCACCAGCCGTTTTGGGGATGTGTCGAAGGCCATGGTTGGCAGCTGTCAGACCTCTATTTGTTAGCTCTGTAAAGACGTGAAGAGAGAAGGACTTCCTTCCCAAATAAACAAACAGTGGTCACACACATCTTCTGCAGAATCTTGGCTTGCAGAAGGAAAAGAGTGATTGTGTCTTTCTTGGATGCTGTGAAGATCGTTTCACATGGCAGACTAAGATTGAACACATGCACGGAGGGTTACACACTCTCGCTGCTTTGTTACTCTCTTACATTGATTTGCTTCTAATGTGTTTTAAATTATACTGAATATTAAAGGCTGTATTTACAGGAAAATTTGTACAGAAAATGTATAAACACGAATATGCCTTAAAATAGGTAGTTTTTTTGTCTTAAAAAAGCCATAATTAAAATCTGAAAACTTAATATCAGTGATAAAGAACTGGTTCTTTCTCAACTTTTCGACACAAATCGCACATGCATTCATTTACAGCAAACATCTCTCAATATAAACTGAAGTTTACTATAGTTACCGCTACTGTCATAGTAAAATTTAAACACCTTTGAGAACAATTCAGATTTAATAAATTACATTAACATTAAGTTAATGTGTACATTCAGATTTTTAAACTTTGAAAACAATTAATGTCTTAACACTAATTCTATGATGAATAAACAAATCACCTTCGGCTTTCCAATGTATAAATAAAGAGTTTCATGAATACATAATTTTTGTTGTTAATGGAATAACACATCAATGTAAACATTTATGCTACTTTCTCCGTACATTCTGCGGTATAAAATAATATTAAAATTTTCCAGAAATGTCGAACGAAGGTTAAACCAGTATGAACAGACAATCTAGAGTTCTACAGTATTGTGGTCAATATCTGATTTTTTTCCCTCATTTTGTACATGTTGATGATCCGTTTAGTTCGCCTATGATTAATTGCATTCTTGTGCGCAGTTATGTTCACAGTCATATACACAAATGTGGCCTATATATCATGTCAGACCTCTATTTGTTTGCTTTGTATATATAATAATATAGATAAGATATAATATACGGTACATATATAGCATATATGAAATTTGGCCTATTTGTATTTATTTCGTTGTGTGCGAAATCCCACACGAGTTTCAGCATATGACGATGTTCCCTGTAGCAGCCAACGGACGAGAACAAACACCAGGAATGTGTCTGCATCGCGTAGATGTAAGCGTCAAAGTATATTATGGGATTTATGTATAGGCTATATTATGGAAGTCAGAGGAGGACCCAGAGGTTAGATTGACAAGGTCATTATTCACAGAAGATCCCCGTTTCAAAAGTATAATTTTATTTCAAAATTACAACAGACTGTCAGTCTATTTACCAAATAGGAAACAGAAAAAGCAGCGAAAAACACATTTGAAAATCTTTGTGAGTTGCCAGAAAGATTAAAAAAAATAACATCTGAATATGAATTACTCATATAAGACAAAATTTTAAAGGATAATAAAAAAACTCTTAAAACTGTAAAAGCGTCTCGTCTAACGATAATGGAGAAATCAACTGTCAAAACAAAAAAAAAAAATTAAGCGAGAATCATTTATAAAATCGCATGATATAAAATAATTTTCTGTTAGTATTATTTTCTGTTAGCATTATAAGTATTCTTTATCACCAAAAGGGACAAAAGAATGAGAAGAAAACGTCCTGATTTTACCACTCCGCTGAGATATGTCATCATAAATAATAGTTATTATTGTCATCGTTTATATTAAAATTTCGTGCGTGAGAATGATATTCGTCCAGGGCTGAAGGTGAACGAGTGTTCATTGCGGACACACGGAGGACAGTGACATGCAGTTTTTGCATTGTATTAAAGTCTATTGTGTTTTTAAGTGTATGTTCCCACTCAGAAAACCCCAAAATAAAATCCCATTACAGTTCAACAGGAAAAGTTGATTTTTTTGAGCCAAAAAGGAAGTGTGTTTACTGTAAGCTCTCAGACACTGTCCCCTTTATGTATTTATTGTGACTTTTCCGTTTGTTCCTTGGTACATTTCGTTTTGCGTTTGTCTCAGTTTAATGCTTAAATGAATATGTGGTTTTTCTCAATATCTGTCCAAATTAAACAAATCGTTGTTGGCAAACGTTTCAAATGTGAGAATACAAGAGCAAGTCTCAAAAAATAATAAAAAATGTAATAAGTAATAAAAAAAATGATTAGGTGATTATGGTGGTGGATTGAACTGATAGCCTACCTAAGGAGAGCAGTAAGGAATGGGTGTAATAAGGAATGACTGAAGAAAGATTTAGACACGACCTTGTTTTAATTCAGTCCCTGACCAGCATTTTTCTTATACAATTATATTTAATAATATACAGTTTACAAACATACACACTTTATATTCTGAAACAAATCTACATCATTATTTATATTTACACCAAATGTAATGTGCTTACTATTGTTACATCCTTAAAAACGGTTTTAGCTAAATTTCATTTGGATAAATTCGTGATGTCGCATAACTGTTAATTTTCCAGATTTAATTTGCAAGAACGCATTGAGTTATTACACAGGTTAATATAACATTTTTGTACTGGATTAGACATTTATGTTTCTTTCACCAACCAGGAATAAGAAGCATTTTACCTAAATTAACGAGGCCGACGGGTTAGTTAGTGTTCCAGCCAAAAACCATTAAAATGGAACAGTCTCGTTGATTAAATTATTGTAAAAACTATGCTGTCTGGTTAATATTAATTACCTTCATAATGCATTTGGGGGGAAACCCTAAGATGTGTAATGTTGTGTTTCCGTCAACTTTTACTTCGGGTTTTGTTAAAAATTAAAAATGATAGCGTCCTTTTCGATACATAAGATTTAAATTAGAACATATTATCCTCTTTTCTAAGTATACGTTTCATTACAGATATTAAACTTCGCGGCTTTTACTGTGAAATTTAGTTCGATACAAAAACGCAACTTTAACTTATCTAAGGACATACTTGTAATTCCGTTGGTTAAAAAAATCGAAGAATTGTGCGCTGTGATTTAACTGTACACTCATTATTTTGGTGACGGTATCTGTGTTGAAACTGTTATGGATATGATGATTTTTTAATTCGTTTTGATTTTTTATTTCTATTTTGACATTAATCGAACGTCTAGCACTTGTGCGTGTATTTGTATACAATAACGTATAAGTAATTAAATTAACTTAAAAAATAAGTGGCGCCGTCAATAATAAACAACAATAACTGGCTCTGTTTCTAAGTTAACAGTATTAGAAAATTCTTATAACAACTATATATTCTATACTCTATGAAACTAAAGAATAATCGTCCTACATTTACATGGATAGCAAATGTGCATTTTAAATTTAAAAAACAATATTTGTGTGTGAGCGTGTAGGGGTTTGTAGGTGGCTCTGGGTTGGGTAAGTTACAAAATATCAACAGTATTGTCCAGTGGTTGGATAATGGCGGTGTTATTGCTGAAACGAGACTCCAAACTTCCCGTCTCCAAGCAGCAATTACGCTGTGAGATGAATCACATCAACAACTTTGCGTTTAAAACAACGTCTTGTCCTTTCAGTTAACTAATTGTCGTCTCTTTGCTCGCAGATTTACACATTTGGCAAAACATCTGTCAGGTCTAACAAAATAGCCCAGTATCATTAGCACACATTACATACTGTATATTTGTACACATGTAAGTCGCATACATCAAACTAAACAAAAAGTATTAACGTTAAATGTTCATGGTGACACAAAATGTTAAGTCATGCAAAGTCACCGT